>CM059192.1:50991840-51184207 GCA_030323885.1 Branchipolynoe longqiensis
ATGAATTTGCTGACGTAGCCTATCATTCCCAAGAACCGCTGTACAGCAGGTTTGTCAGTCGGATCAGGCATGTCTATGATTGCCTGTACTCGCTCTTCATTCGGCCTTAATCCATCAGCAGTAATTAAGTGCCCTACATAATTGACACTTGTTTGGCAAATTTTTGACTTTTGTGGATTTAACTTTAGATTCATCAGTCTGGCACGGGATAATACCGCTTCTAACCGCTTATTATGTTCAATTACAGTTCTACCGTGTACTAAGATGTCATCCGATATTACATGAACTCCTTCAATTTAGCATGTCATTCATTTCTTTAATAAAAATGTCTCCTGCCGTTTTAATACCAAAGGGTAACCTGGTGTAACGGAACCGACCCCATGGGGTATTAAATGTACAAAGTTTGGAACTATTATTATCAAGCTGTACCTGCCAATACCCACTATTTGCGTCGAGCACGGAGAAAAATTTAGCCCCGTGTATTTGTGCTACAACTTCCTCTACCGTTCGGACAGGATACGGGCCTCGCAGGATAGCTTTATTTAACTTGGTGGGGTCCAAACACACTCTAATTTTGCCCGGTTTCCGAACAATTGTAATAGAGCTGACCCATGGGGTTGGTTCCTCCTCCTTAACAATTACACCTAATTTTAACATGCGGTCCAATTCATTCTTGACATCCGTCATAATTGCTACAGGTATCCTACGTGGAGGATCAATTACAGGAGGTACAGATACATCTACATGAATTGTGGCATTCACTTTTATAAGGCCTAAACCCTCAAATACATCAGAAAAATTATTTACCAGATGTTGTGCTTGCGATACAACCGTACTGTCTTGAATAACATCAACCCGAGATATTAGGCCTAAAGTAACACACGCTTCTTTGCCTAGGATGGCACTCCCCGCATCTGTGACTTGAAATTTCAGTCGTCTCCCTCTGACATCCAAATGCACCTCTCCAGCTGGCATTACCCGATCACCGTTGACGTCACTAAATGGCAGTTGGAAGGATTCAGCACTACATTTACCAATTTGTGGTACACATCCAGCAGTAAAATGTTCGCTTCTGATCCGGTATCCATCTTGAAGGATACATCACAATCTTGAATCCGCACAGTCGTAAACCACAATCCATCCTTCAACCCGTCACTTTTGTAAACTGCTCCGACGAACAGATCATATGCTTGACCCAGATCCTCTTGCGCGTCATGAACGTTATTTGGGTCAACCATCACCTCGTTAACTGGCACAGTTGCATTTAACTGAGCTCGGCATACTTTGCGAAAATGTCCTAATTTATGACACCCATCACATGTCTTCCCACGAGCTGGGCAACTCCCTCTTGGGTGATTATATCCACATTTATCACATTGAAATGAGGTAAGTCTTGTTTGCCGAAATCTCGAAGATGGCGGTACCCATGGTTGCGATGGGCGAGACGTCACACCTTGACGACGGCTATTGACAGTGTCGATGCTGGCCACATTTTCATCAGAACGAACATCATTATGAACCAACTGAGTAGATTTGTGCTCGCTTAACCTGCACATTTGCACACATTGATCGAGAGATAAATTCGGTGTCTGTAACAGTCTGTTTCGAAGTGTATTATCCTTGATACCACAGACCAGTCTGTCACACAACAAGGAATCCTCGATATTGTCATAGCAACAGTGTTCTACCCGCGATTTAAGCTCCCGAATGTAGGCTTCAATGTTTTCGCTCGTCTGATTATACGAGTTGAATTGATAACGTATGACGGTGATGTTTGATTTACCTTCACAGTATTCATTAAAAGCAGCAATGAGTGGAGCAATTTTATCCCGATCTGTTGCCTCTATCCTGAGCGTCCTGTGGATTTTCTGGGCTTCCCTACCTGCGACGTGCAGGAATACGCAGCATTGTACTCTTTCAGATTTGGACGATGCACCCGACGCTGTCGCATAAATCTCATATGCTTGCAACCATGATCTCCAGTTCATGGCCATGTTGTCTTCAACATTTAAAGCAGACGGGGGTTTCAATCCCGTTAATGCCATTTCGTCGAGTGCTCCCACGTATCTGACACCATGTAATGTACGTCTGAACACCTTGAGTAGCGTGATGGAACTGTTTATTTACATACGTGTTACCCAGCATGCCCCGTACATGACGTCACGGTTACCTATGACACGGATACATAACAATCCTGACACTGAGCCAACCAGTCGCGTGTGTGTATGTGTGTGTGCGTGCACAGCTTACCGCAGAGCTTATAGGTTGCCAGGACGTAAAACCCCAACAAACAAACAAACAAAACCCACAGCTTAGACAGCAGGGCCGTATGCACGAATCGGGGTTAGGGCGTTAACTGTGGCTAGGCTAGCTCCACACGGCTAAATGTGAGAAATCGGTATGCACGAATCGGTGTTAGCGCTAAACGCGAAATTTAGCCTAGGCTAAGCTAAACCATTTTCAAATCAGGTTTAACTGCTAGCCGGGGCGGTTAGTGTGCATGTGTGGGTGTAAATCTATTCAATGCGATCATATTTAACACATTTACATACTCAATAAGTGAAATTTAATCAAATTAACCCTAAAATCGAACCATTATTAAGGCTCCCGCCGCATTGGCGGCGTTATTCATATTGTCGAATCGATGAATCTAAGGTAAACAAATCGCCGCCGCCGCGTCGACGTCGATATCCATACTGTCCAACGTCGACTAAACATGGCCACTGCCATCGCCGCCGTATCGGCGGGAATATATTAGGCCCAAATCTATTAAATGCTGTCATATTTAACATAATTACATACGCCATAAGTGAAATTTATTCAAATTAACCATAAAATCGAACCATACCGCCGAATTGGCGGCGTTATTCATATCGTTGACTGGAGGGAATTCCCAAATCTATAAATAAACTCACGGTTAGCTGTCCGCCCCAGCTAGAACATTGGTGCATACCGATTCGCACATCTCTCCAACCCGCCACTACCCCGAGGTAGCTAACCGCGGCTAGTGCCTAAACTCTGGCTAAGCCTAACCCCGATTCGTGCATACGGCCCCAGAATATTAAGTTGCACAGTCCGATGATTTTGAGTTTGGTTATGGTTAGCACACTAGCCCCGGAATGGCAAGGCATGTGGGTTCGAATCCATCGATAGGCATAATATTTCCCATTTTCATTACATCCATGACAGTACACTAGTTGATTAAGCAAGAAATTTCAATTGCGTATAATTGGTCTTCCTAATTCCACTCCTCCTTGTCCTATCCTATTGTCATGGGGGTGATGAAAATGGGAAATATTGCGGCTAGAGCGGGACTCAAACCCACATCTCTTTGCATTCTGGGCCAGTGTGCTAACCATTACACCACCTATGCTCCCTGATATCAACACACTACCCATGCCTACCTGTCTATGTGGTTACTTGCATGAGAGGTCAGTGCAGCCTACTACACTCGTCCCCCTGGAATTGTAAGTCTTTTTAATGCTTACAATTACATACATACAGGCAATGCACTAACACATACATACACAGGGTAGGTTCAACAACCATACAACATGTAGCTTGTACAGGATCATGGTCACGGCAACCAGTGTCATTGGGGGGGGGGGGGGGGGGGGGGGGGCGATGAAAATGGGAAATATTGCGCCTAGAGCGGGACTCGAACCCACATCTCTTTGCATTCCAGGCCAGTGTGCTAACCATTACACCACCTAGGCTCCCTGATATCAACACACTACCCATGCCTACCTGTCTATGTGGTTACTTGCCTGAGAGGTCAGTGCAGCCTACTACACTCGTCCCCCTGGAATTGTAAGTCTTTTAAATGGTCATTTAATGCTTACAATTACATACATACAGGCAATGCACTTACACATACATACACAGGGTAGGTTCAACAACCATACAGTGCGTAGCTTGTACAGGATCATGGTCACGGCACCAGTGTCATGGGGGGGTGATGAAAATGGGAAATATTGCGCCTAGAGCGGGACTTGAACCCACATCTCTTTGCATTCCGGGCCAGTGTGCTAACCATTACACCACCTAGGCTTCCTGCTATCAACACACTACCCATGCCTACCTGTCTATGTGGTTACTTCCCTGAGAGGTCATTGCAGACTACTACACTCGTCCCCCTGGAATTGTAAGTCTTTTAATGCTTACAATTACATACATATAGGCAATGCACTTACACATACGTACACAGGGTAGGTTCAACAACCATACAACATGTAGCTTGTACAGGATCATGGTCACGGCAACCAGTGTCATTGGGGGGGGTGGGTGAAAATGGGAAATATTATGCCTAGAGTGGGACTCGAACCCACATCTCTTTGCATTACGGGCCAGTGTGCTAACCATTACACCACCTAGGCTCCCTGATATCAACACACTACCAATGCCTACCTGTCTATGTGGTTACTTGCCTGAGAGGTCACTGCTGCCTACTACACTGGTAATGCCCAACACCACGCTAGGTGGTGACACATGTCAATTTTTAAGTTATTGACTTCACTCAACCACGGTTCAAACACATTGGTTTAAATCCCATGACCTCCCAGAATATCGGAGTGTGTAGTAAAATGTTGATGTGTACTAATTTTGGGGCGGGAGGGCAGGGGGTCCGGAAAAGTAGTACGCTTTGTACTACCTTGAAAATGTTCACAACTTTGGACGTCCCATAAGTGTAATGCCTGGTACACACCTCCCGTATACTATCTAAAACTGTCCGTTTCGGGCATAAGTTTGAGTTTTAGTCGTTAGGTGTGCGACCCCCTAGCACACCAGAGCCTTGCGATTCGCGACTTAAAACTTAGTTTTAGGGGTTAAAACTGAAATCGCAAGGGATTCGAAAAACGAATGGGGCAGTTTTAGATCGTATACGGGACGGGTCGGGGTCGTGATGCGCAGTCAGTTTTAGTGCGTGAATCCTAAACGGGAGGTGTGTACCAGGCATTACGGGTCAAATCGACATAATGCTAAAAACATGGAAAGTTAATTTTGGCATGCATACTAAAATGTTCAATCCCATAAGCTTCAGCAGTGACAGCTTTAATTAAATTGACTCAGTGTTTCTTCTGTGTAGCAATCAATCAATCAATAGTTCCGTCCTCTAGTCGAGGGTTGGATGCAATGGTTCTCCACTTGTCCCGATGTTGCGCTGTTCTGATAGACTGTGAATAATTCAGGCCTGTCCACTGTGAAATATTTGTAAACCATGATGTTCTTGGTCTCCCTCTCCCTCTGCTGCCATTCACCTTCCCTTCCAATAATGTACGGTATATTGAACTCTGACGAATGATGTGGCCAAAATAAATAAGTTTCTTTGTCTGTATAGTGGCAAACAAGCTTTTCTTATTTTTAATTTTTCTGAGAACTTCTTTGTTGGTGATCTTCTTTGTCCATGATATTTTCATCATCCTTCGATAAGTCCACATCTCAAATGCTGCTAAACGTTTGTACATTTTCTTAGAGATTGTCCATGTCTCTGCCCCATACATTAGAGTAGACCACACATAACACTGAAGAATGTGTAGCAATAAATGCTTAAATTTGCATAGTCCGATGGTTTTCAGTTTCTGTCAATTTTCTTTAGATAAATATATCAAACTGATTGTTATAATCTACCGCACTTGACTTTGAAGTAACTTTTATTTTAAATGGCCAACCTTTGAGATATTTGATGCGCAAACATGTCAAATTAGTTTTGGCAAGCACGCCAAAACTCTGTCAACCTGTTACTGCTGAAACCTATAGTTTCAGAGTTTTGCCATGCTTGCCAAAACTAATTTGACATGTTTTTTTTGGTGGTGTTTTTTTTTGGGGGGGGGGGGAGGAGGAGTACATAAGTTGATTAAGAAGGGGAAATTTCAATCGTGGATGATTGGTCTTCCTCATTCCATTGCTCCTTGCCCTATCCTAAGAATGCCAAGCGCCAGTCTAGGAAGTAACAAGTATACATTTTTAAGTCATTGGTTTGACTCGACCAGGGTTCGAACCCACGACCCGATGATCTACCAGCACATCAAACATTTAAAAAGTTAGCCATTTCAAATAAAAGTTACTTCAAACTAAAGTATGGTAGATCATAACAATCAATTTAATATATTCATCTCAGAAAAATTACAGAAAGTTAAAATTATTAGACTATGCAACTTTAATTATCAGCTTAGCTAAAAATACGAACATATATCAAAGATTTCCAGCTGTTTCTGTTGTAACTTATATATAGAATTGTGGCAGCATACAATTCTCATTGATTACCATCCATCTCCCCCCCCCCCCCTCAAATTACAGTAAAACCTCTCCAACCGACCACCTCCACATATCGACCACCCTTTAAATAGTTCATTTGGGGAGGTGGTCGGCTTAGGGAGGTATTTAATCGTTACAATGGTATTGTATGGGCGATCGATCACTTTATTTGGGTCCTAAACGATCGCCCATACAATATCATTGTAACGATTAAAAAACTCCCTAAACCGACCACCTCCATAAATGAAGCATTTAAAGTTGGTTTGTGGGTCGGTTGATTTAGAGAGGTTTTAGTGTAACTCATTTTTATTATAATATTGCTAGGAAAATTTTGGATTACATAATTTCATTGTGTTACATGCTGCAAATTGTGTATTCAACAGTTATTGTACACCTTATTCTATATACCTTTTGTGTAAATAGCCCTGAATGAAAAATGGCTGGAAGACCAGTGCTTCGGCACTGACAAAAGACTTATTCAGCAGAATAAACATATTTACCAACAACAACAAAAATCTATTAAAATTAGGCTCCAGTAATTAAACCACAATAATTAAATTTCTATTCAAACCAGCCTCATAATAATACCACCCCAGTAATTAAATTTCAATCCCTAAATGACCATCAAATTAAAACCAACTACATGTAGTAAAACTGCACTAATATTTTATTTCTTTTAAAACCAACATTGCCCAGGTAATATAACATTACCTGGGCGTCTGACCACAAGCAAGTGACCGAAGCACCACAGGGGTCCTCCACCTTCCGTGATCGCCGTCAGTCAAGACATGCCTGGAATACCATGCCTACTGCACAACTGGGTGCCGGTGTCGCGGTTTCAGATCTCCGCCAGTTTCACATCTCCGCATCGCTTCTGCGCATGCATCAAAATCGAACAGCATCGTCAAGGCATTGTCAATGGTCGTGAGCAATCTTCATACAGAAAAAGTGAAATATCTCTAAAACCACACCACCTAGAAACAAATCGCTTGGTCCACATATAGAAAACATGCTTACCAAAAAGATTATATTAAATTGATATGGTTAGGGTTCTGGATTTCTATTAATTTTGAATAATGTTTTGCACTGCGCGTACCGGCAAACTCAAGGCATTGTCAAATCGCTTGGTACACATATAGAAAACACGTTTACTGAAAAAATTATATTAAATTTATAAGGTTAGTGACACTGACACTATAGTGACAGTATGAGTGCAGCGATTTGCGGCGATCGGTGATGGTTTGAATCTGGCTCGATTTTGACACATGCGCAGACGATGCTGTTAGATTTTGATGCAGGCGGAGACCTGAAACTGGCGGAGATCTGAAACCGCAACACTGGTGTGTGTGTGTGTGTGTGTGTGTGTGTGTGTGTGTGTGTGTGTGTGTATGTGTGTGTGTGTGTGTGTGTGTGTGTGTCTGCATAGCAGAACTACCTTGCCCATAAGCCCCAACACCGAGATTGTCCGACTGGGTGTGGCAGCCCAATGGGTAAGACTTTAAGATTAAGAGCGCAGGCTTCCGGTGTGGAAGGTCAGGAGTTTTGGAATCCCAGCCGAGTGAAACCAATGACTTACAAAATTGACACTCATCGCTACCTAGCCTGGCACTCAGCATTAATAGGACGGGGCAAGGACTGGTTAGCTCAGTGTCAGGATAACATGATTGAGTGGGATATCAGGCTCACTGTGCCAGCTACCTGATTGTCCCAGTGGGGCAGCACTATTAAGTCACCATGAGTGCGTGCTGTCACATGTTGGTACCCGCCCTGATATGACCATAGATGTTGCTAGGACGAAAAAAAACAAAGAAGGTAAAACTTGTTTTAATTAAGGACGCCGCTAGAGCACATTGATTTTGTCATCAGCTATTGGATGTTAAACATATGGTCATTCTGACATTTCTTTGTAGGAAACCCGCTGCTGCCACATAGGCTACTCTTTCCGATAAGTAGCAAGGGGTCTTTTATATGCACTTTCCCGCCAATAGGACAGCACATACCACAGCCTTTGATGAACCAGTTGTGGACCACTGGTTGGAACGGAAAATTGCCCAAACAGCAAATGGATCCACTGAGCAGGATCGATAGGATGACCGAAATCTTCACAGGTGCACACTCTACTGCCTGACCTAAGTCCCTCTCCCCGTGTTAGGGCGAAAAAACCCAACAACAAAAAGCCAGAGCCGGCTCGCCTACTCGGGCACTGTGCCGCCATGTCTGCACAGGATGTGTTGTGACAGGCACACCGATTGAGTATCACTGCGTGTAAACAGAGCGCGGCCAGACTGCCGACTGGGCTTCCCCATGTATACACACCATCCCATCCCTGCGCGGCAACATCCACTCACTGCCTGACAACAGCATAATGCCAACAGTAATTCACTGCCAGGCAACCACCTGCATGGCAACGATAATTAATGAAACCATGATGCCTGCAACAGCCCCTCAGTGCCTGACAACAGCATTACACCAACAGTAATTCACTGCCAGGCAACCACCTGCATGGCAACAATAATTAATGAAACCATGACGCCTGCAACAGCCCCTCAGTGCCTGACAACAGCATTACGCCAACAGTAATTCACTGCCAGGCAACCACCTGCATAGCAACAATAATGAATGAAACCATGACGCCTGCAACAGCCCCTCAGTGCCAGACAACAGCATTACACCAACAGTAATTCACTGCCAGGCAACCACCTGCATGGCAATAATAATTAATGAAACCATGACGCATGCAACAGTCCCTCAGTGCCTGTCAACAGTATGTATGCCAACATTTAAATGCACTGCCAGGCAACCACCTGCATAGCGACAATAATAAATGAAACCATGATGCCTGCAACAGCCCCTCAGTCCCTGTCAACACCATGTATGCCAACATTTAAATGCACTCCCAGCAACCACCTGCATAGCGACAATAAGTTTGTTTGTTTATGTTTTATCTCCTAGCAACATCTAAGCTCATATCAGGATTGGTACCGACCTGTGACAGTGCGCATTCATGATGACTTTATAGTACTGCCACACTGGGAGACCAGGCCACCAGCACCATGACCTGATATCCCTCTCAGTCACATTATCCTGACAGTGAGCCAACCAGTCCTTGCCCTATCCTAATATCGCCGAGCGCCAGGCTAGGAAGCGACAAGTATCAATTTTCAATAAGTCATTGGTTTGACTTGACAGAGAAGCGAACTCCCGATCTTCCGAACACGAGGACTGCGATCTACCGCTTAGGCCCATGCACCCGGTGCGGCTGTGCATGTAGTTGCCTGGCAGTGAATTATTGTTACCATGTAGGTGGTAGCCCGTTAGTTAATTATTGTTGCCATGCAGCAGTGAATTATTGTTTGCATATAGGCTGTTGTCAGTTATCGAAGGGGTGTCCCAGGTGTGATGGCTTAATTCATCTTTGTTACCATGCAGATGGTTGATGTGCTTCATTCCCACAATTTCTTCACTTTTTTCTAACGGGTTTGTTCTTCACCCGTACTCAGGCTACTGTGGGGAATCTTGTATCTAGTACTGCCATCACCCTTTCGGTGACCTCTCCGTGACCTCTCCATCCACGTATTAGAGATCCTCAGACCGCCTAGACACAGGGGAAAAGCACAGAGTGATGTGATCTGGCGTTCAACTTCAGGCCATGGCTCAGACAAATTCAGTTTGTTTGTTGTTTTACGTCCTAGCAACATCTAAGGTCCTATCAGGACGCGTACCGACTTGTGTCAGTGCGCACTCATGGCGACTTTATAGTGCTGCTCCACTGGAAGGCCAAGCTGCCAGCACCATGACCTGATATCCCACTCAGTCACATTATCCTGACACTGATCCAACCAGTCTTTTCCTTATCCTAATAATGCTGAGCGCCAGGCTAGGAAGTAACAAGTATCAATTTTTAAGTCATCGGTTTGACTCGACCAGGGTTCGAAGCCACGACCCCACGATCTACCAACACGGGAGACGGACGCTCTAACTCATTTCAAATTCAAGAAGATGCCCAAATAAGGTGGGTGTCTACTCGAACCCTGGTCGAGCACATAAATTTAATGATTGAAAAATGGACACTTGTCATTACCTAGCCTGGAACGCATAATTGGTTGGTTGTTGGGGTTGTTATGTCCTAGCAACATATAGGGTCATACCAGGACGGGCACCGACTTGTGACAATTTAATATACGCTGTTACTGATGAAGCCTATTGGCTAATTGTGTTAGAGTTTTGAGGTGCATGCAGAAATTAATGTGGCATGTTCACACTTCAAATATCACCAAAAGTTGGCTCTTTAAAATGAAAATTACTTCAAACTAGAGCAAGGTAGATAGATTATAACGCTCAACCTAATATATATATCCTTAAAAAATGACAGCAACTCAAAACCATCGGCCTATGCGCCTTTAAATAAAATACCACTTGTTGTATGTATGTGTAGCAGTGTGAGGTGTTGCAGTGTGCTTCACCATTACTGGCCTGGGCCCTGACCAGTGGCTGAGTGGACACAAACATTGGCATCTCGGAAGTGACATATTGGATATGATATGACCTAAAATATTGCTGTTACGCAAAACTGCACACAACATATTTATTATTGCATAGGATCAACACTAAGTTAATTTTTTTGTTTAACCCCAAAAAATCTGTGCCGCAAATTTAGTAGTCATGTTTTTACTTCAAATATCTCCAAAGTTAATCATTTATAGTAAAATTAACTCAAAACTAAAGTAAAGTAGATTAAACTGATCGATCTGATATACATGGGATAATATACAAGACATCGTCGTACGCAACATTAATTATTTAAATCGGCCACACTTACCTCAAGCCCGGATGTGGTGGATGAATTGGTAGAGCTCAGGATTCCCATGCGGAAGGTCGAGAGTTTTAAATCCTAGCCGAGTCAAACCAATGACTTACAAAATTGAATCTTGTCGCTACCTAGCCTGGCGATCGGCATCATTAAGATATGGCAAGGACTGATTAGCTCAGTGTCAGGATAATGTGACTGGTCGGCAAATCTGGTCATGGTGCCAGCAGCCTGGTCTACCAATCCCAGTCACCATGAGTGCACACTGTCACAAGTCGGTATCCATCCTGATATGACCTTAGATGTTGCCAGGATGTAAAACCCCAACAAGCAAACTCACCAAGTAGTGGTGACTTGCTGGCTGTGAACGATTGCTCTAGCTAACAGTTGAGCCGTGTTCACATGTACAGGGCTAAATTGGTTTAGCTAAACCGGTTCAACTAATTCACCTCGCAAACTGGTTTACATGAAGCAAACTAGTTGAGTCGACTTAGCGCTAAACCGATTCAGTGCTGCGTTCACACACACGATAAAAACCGGTTTAGTTAAACTGGTTTAATTAAACCAGTTTAACGTGTATGTGTGAACGGGTCTCTCCACACAGCGCCAGGCAGTATGGGGATGGTGAGTGGGGGGGGGGGGGGGGGGGAGCAAGAAGGAACAAGAGACTGTTGGTACGTGGAGGGAGTTCTGTGGGGAACAAGCCGTGGACACTGTAGCCCACCCAGCTGGTCCCCTGCGTGACTGCTACAGGAGAAGTAGATCCTCCTCCTCCTCCTGCTACTGAGCGGTGACTGAGTAACCAGGAACAACAAACCGCGCATGTCATGTGTGGTGTTGTGCACTAACTGCAGGGGGCAGTGGGGGGTGGGAGGGTACTCGGTACTAGTCGTGAGAGTGTTTCTGTGTGGGTGGGTGGGTGGGGGGGCAGGGGAGGGGGACTTCCCCGTGGTGATGGTGGTGGTGTGTGTCAGGGGGAGATGGGGGAACTTGGTACTGCCCTGTAGCCTTTCCTCCATGAAAGTGGTAGTGGAGTTGTGGTGGTGTGTGTTGTGGTAGTGGAGTGTGTGTGTGTGTGTGTGTGTTGGGGGGGGATCTGTATTTTCCCCCATGGTGATGGTGGTGAAGTGTGTGTGTGAGGGGGTTGGTTGTTGGTTGTTGGAGCTTTACGTCCTGGCAACATCCAAGGTCATATCAGGACAGATACCCACTTGTGACAGTGCACACTCATGGCGACTTTATAGTGCTGCCCTACTGGGAGACCAGGCCACCAGCACCATGACCTGATATCCCACTCAGTCACATTGATTAAGCAGGGAAAATTTCAATCGCAGGTCTTCCTCATTCCATTGAAACAAACAAACAAACAAATGATTCCCCACTCAATCACATTATCCTGATACGGAGCTAACCAGTCCTCGTCCTGTCCTTGTAATGCCGGACACCAGGCTAGGCATCGACAAGTATCAATTGTGTAAGTCATTGGCATGACTCAACCGAGATTAAAACTCCCTACCTTCCACACGACAATCCTGCACTCTATAAGTGACCAGCAGAACTCGGAATACCCATATTACCTCGTCATCCATTTGATCCACGTGTTTACAAATATCTAGCACAGATACGTAGTCACGTGATTTGAAGTAAAAAGCTCCTGAGTGCTAACACATCTAAGTTGTTCATTAGTTCAATCAAAACCTCTTCGAGACAGTGATTGGCAACTCAGTTGCCATGGCAACTGACTCCTCGGCGTTTTGTAAACAACCGCCACATGGCCACAAACCAAATAGTACCTCTAATCTCAACCCTGATAGGCGAGCATAAGGGTGTGCTATAAATAGATCAACCCTGGAGGCAGAGCCAAGTAGGTCACGTGACTCAAATCAGGAAAGGCGAAGAGCCAGAGTCTTAATTGGGAGCCAGCTCTTTGGCACGGAGAACATTATTATATCGTCTTGAGTCTAGCCTTTAAAGGTCGAACCCACGGGTTTGAACCCTGGTCGAGTCAAACCAATGACTTAAAAATTGATACTTGTCGCTTCCTAGACTGGGGCTCAGCATCATTAGGATAGGGCAAGGAGCAGTGGAATGAGGAAGACCAATCGTCCACGATTGAAATTTCCCCTGCTTAATCAACTAATGTACCAAATAAACAACTATCAGTGGCAGAAGGAACCTTTTGATTGCCAGTAATGATCCTGACCCTCCTCCACCCATATTTGGGTGATGAGTCCTATTTTAGGAGGTCACGTGGTGCTGCCTCCAGTGTTGATGTCTATCGCCCTTGATACTCTGTGTCCGCCGATCAGGGCACTTACTGAGTGGCACCATGTGCTTTCTGACCATGTGGGTGGCTGTTTATGAACACTAACTGGAGAGTTGCTATAGAGGAGGTATAATGACGTCATGAGGCAACTTCCGATGGCCATATTGGATTACATACAGAAGGCTTGCACCTGTCTACATTGTGCTTATTTACCTATTTTTGGGTTTATTTGCCACCGTTTTGAGCAGTTTGGCCTCAGAAGTTGTTGAAAGTAAACACATTGGATGTAAACTGCCCAGAACACAAGGAAAATGATGTTACTGCATCAGCAAATATTCACAACAGGGCTAGGCAAGGGTGCTTGTAATCCAAGATGGCTGATTGCTGACCTCAGACCACTGAGTGATGATGTCACGTGCACTCCCTCTATCGGCAACTGACCCTGTCAATCGATCAATAAATCATTAGTTAGTTCTATTGGTTTTGACTATTTGAATTAAAATTGTGTAGAACCATGATTTACAGCTTCAGTAAAACCTCTCTAAATCGACCGACCATGGTCCATTTAGGGAGGTGGTTGGCTTAGGGAGTTTTTTTATCGTTACAATGGTATTGTAGGGGAAATTGTTTGGGACCCAAATAAAGTGATTGATATCGGGGAGTGGTCGATCTATGGAGGTGGTCGGTTAGAGAGGCGTTACTGTATTAGGCAAATACTATGCGGAAGCTACTTCTATGTACCGAATGTTCATAAAGACATCCGGCTGGTATAAGGATAAATAACCAGCCAGATCTAAGGTAATTTCATATATATATATACATTGAACTAGCCAACTGCACTTGGGTGTATCAGACTAAATGCACTAACACAAAGTACAGTAAAACCTGGATTTTGGACCGTTTGCCATCTACAAACAGTTACAAGCCATAAAGGAAGAACCCCAAAATTATTAGTAAAACAAAATTCAAAAGATTTAAATCAAATTTGATTAGTGCTGCCTAGCGGTGGAAACAGTTAACACACTTATCCATTAGAGCAGGGTAAATAGATTCATCACACACAAAAAAAGAGAGAAAAAAAGAGACAAGTTGGCTTTGAAGGCCTGGGGTGGACATGTTACCAATGCTCCTTTATAGAGTCTTGAGTCCAGAATTTAAAGCTGCATAGTCCGATGGAAGCATCAAATTGACAAAACCAAAACAATTATCTAGATTTGATTCTACATATCTAATTCAGATACTGATGTACTTATTAAACATGTGTCGCCACATAGAAGGGAACACTGAGGCAATTTAATAGAATCGGTTACTGCAGAAGCATATGGTGTCAGAATCCTGGTGTGCTTGCCAAAATTAATTGTGCATGTTTGCATGTCAAATATCTCAAAAGTTAGCCATTTAAAATAAAAGTTACTCAAACTTTAAAGCAAGGTGGATTATAAACATCAACCTAATATATTTATCCCAGGAAAAAGACAAGAAACTCAAAATCACCGGACTAGGCAACTTTTAAACTTCAATTCATGATAACTCACTGCCTGTGCAAGTCTAGTCCCACACCCACACATCTGATGAGCGCCTCTTACTCCTCCCACTGGATTGATCTCCCCCCCCCCCCCCCCCCCACACACACACTACCTCCACCAAACACCCTTGGGTACCTCAAGGTCTAACCACGGACAAGGTCACAGCGGGGTCAGAGGTCAACGACCACCAGCGCATCAAGGCGGGTCTGAGAGTGAATGGGGTGTCTGTGTGGGGGATGGGGCGGGGGTCAGGCGTCTCCGCCCATTAGGAACGCTTGAAACAACCGGAACCGACGCGCAGTAAAGGGCCGTCCAACGTTGTCAACATTTTCACGGTCGTACAAATCGTACGACGGGGGGGGGGGGGGAGGCTTGGCTGACAGTAAAGTACAGACTTGCTATCCGGACCGCACTTCGTCCACACCGCACTCTATCTCCTCTCCGCTGGCCTTGCTCCTCCTTGATATGTCTGAAAAAGTTCCAGGAGGGGGAGCCCGCCAGCATTTCACTTTCTACTCTTACTCTGTCCGTGTCTTTGGCTCACCGGCTGGTCAACATAGAGCAAATAGACACGGTCCTTTGACTCAACTCTCCTCATTTCTCTTTCCTAGACTCTACCCTTATTTTTTTCTATCCGAGGCATACTCTTCACCCTGACCAGGGGAGTTGTGTGCTTGGGTGGGGCCCTGTACCTTAACATTTCTCTCGCTTTGTTCTCGATGCTGGAATCACCGATGCACCCATCTTTACCCGCCCTTCCTCGAAACCCTTGCTGCTGTCTGCTGGATACAAGTGCTCAACTACAGCCGGACCGAAGAGATTCGGGGCCGCCCCAACGATTCGCCATTTCAACATTGTAAAGATGTCCCCAGCTTCTACAACCATCCCTATTGAAGATTAATCTTCAACCAAAGATTGGGCCGATTTATCGGAGCCTCTCTATGATGTTGCAGTTCTGCAACCAGTAACCATCGTAAGGTTACAAACAACCCCAAGCAAGTAAATTACAACTTTTATCATTTAATAAAATGTTGATATTTTGCGGCGATTTTTGTTGTTGTACATAAAGTGCATGGTTCAATTAGGGGGAAAATTGGTCTTCCTCAATCCACTGCTCCTTGCCATAGCCTAATAATGCCGAATGCCAGGCTAGGTAGCGACAAGCATAAATTATTAAGTTATTGGTTTAACTCGACTAGGGTTTGAACCAGGGAGTTTGGATCCCATGATTTACCAAAAATGTGAGGTGGCCGCGCAATTCAATTGGCCACCCCATCTCGGTCTGTAGTAAAATGTTGATGTGTACTACTTTGGGGGGGGGGGGGAGAGGGGGGGGGGGTCTGGAAAAGTAGTACACTTTGTACTACTTTGAAAATATTGACAACGTTGGACGGCCCCTAACTGACCATGGCAGCGGTTGTTAGTGGGGAGCCTGTAATATGAAGGACCACGGATAAAATATGCCATCCGAGGAGTTAGTGTAGGGTTATGCAGCCTTTATGGGCTGTGATTACGGTGCGTGAAATGCGGTTTGTTTAAAGTTGCATACTCCGATGGTTTTGAATTTCTGTATTTTTTCTGAAATAAATATATTAGATCGATCACTAGTATCTACTTTACATTAGTTCAAAGTTACTTTTATTTTAAATGGTAAACTTTTGAGATATTTTGAGTGCAAACATTGAAAATTAGTTTTGGCAAGCTTGCCAAAACTCTGACAGCATTGACTTCTGCAGTTACAGGTTTTGCTAAATTGACTCAGTCTTGCCTTCTACACAGAAACAAATGCTTAATAAGTGCATCCATATCTAAGTTAGATATGTAACATCAAATCTAGATAATTGGTTTGGTTTTGAAAATTTGATATTTCATCGGACTATGCAGCTTTAAGCGGGGGAAATTATCGGTTGGTGTTCCTTATTCCAGCACTTTTTTTTATTGTTAGTTCTATTTTCATATACCATTTGTTGTTTTACCGCAGTTGTATGTTCTTTTGGCATACATTTCTGTGCTCTATTTTACCTGTCTGAAATGTAATTTTGTTTATAGTTTGTTGTTTTACATCCTAGCAACATCTAAGGTCATATCAGGACGGGTACCGACTTGTGACAGTGCGCAATTATAGTGCTGTCCCACTGGGAAATGAGGCTGCCTGCACCATGACCTGATTTCCCACTCACTCACATTATTCTGACACTGAGCCAACCAGTCGTTGCCCTACCCTATTAATGCCGAGCGCCAAGCTAGGAAGTGACAAGTATCAATTTTTATTTCATTGGTTTGTCTCGACCAGGGTTTCAATGTCTATTATTTTTCTAATCCCACGATCTACCAAAAGGGGAGACGGACACTCAACTCATTCGGCCATCCCTATCTGATCCTCAGAAGGGTGTCATCTTTATAAATATAAGCCATCAACTATTACAACTGAATTCGTCAACTTCTACAGTTTTTGTTTGTCAAGACTTTTCAGTCAATTTGTCTGAGTGCATTACCTGTTAATGAGTTGTTTGCATGCTTTCATTCTTAAAGCAGCAAAGTCTGACGAAGGGATCATATTATATAAAGCTTGTTTTATTTAATGACGCCTCTAGAGTGCATTGATTTTTATCATCGGCTATTGGATGTCAAACATATGATCATTCTGACATATTTCTTTGGAGGAAACCCGCTGATGCCACATAGGCTACTCTTTCCGATAAGCAGCAAGGGGTCTTTTATATACACTTTACCACAGACAGGTCAGCACACACCACAGCCTTTGATGAACCAGTTGTGGACCACCGGTTGGAATGGAAAACATCCCAACCTACAAATGTTTCCACTGAGCAGGGCAGGATTGATAGGATGACCGACACCTTCACAGGTGGACACGCTACCGCCTGAGCTATGTCCCGCTCCCTCGGGATCATATTATCTAAACCAAAACATGTAACTAAAACTGATTCTACATACCCAACTTAGATACTGGTGCACTTTTGTTGCTGCATAGAAGGAATACTGACAGAATTCAACATTTTGTATCCTGTGCTGTCCAGTATTTTGATGTGCATGCTAAAAGTAATTTTGCATGTAATCGCTTCAAATATCTCAAAAGTTAATCCTTGCAAATAACGG
Source organism: Branchipolynoe longqiensis (assembly GCA_030323885.1). Taxonomy (NCBI): domain Eukaryota; kingdom Metazoa; phylum Annelida; class Polychaeta; order Phyllodocida; family Polynoidae; genus Branchipolynoe; species Branchipolynoe longqiensis. The sequence continues at coordinate 51,009,812 of CM059192.1, forward strand.
GTACTTCAAACTAAACTAAAATAAATAACAATGATCGACTTAAACTCAAAAACATCAGTCCCTAACATGTTAGACTGTTTTCTTCAGAAAATAAAATATGAAATATGGCAAAACTCTTGCTAAGAAGGCGTGATGCTAAAATCCGCTACCTCTGCCAAATTAGGGAGACTCCTAACTGTCAACTTAGTGATATCTAGTGTTTGTACCCATGTTATCCCAGCTCAATGCTATTTGCTAACTAGGATTGCACATGAATGGGTGGGAAGTGGTGATGCAATATTTATAAACACCAATAGAGCTTGCCAGATGCACCTGTAAATACACATGCCTGGACTGGCATGTATTCATGGCAACAGCGTCCCTAGCAACCCGCCTAGCAACCTGCCTAGCAACATGGCCCAACAGGGGCCGGCCGCACTGTTTGTCCACAAACGAAACCAAATCACAGGCGCAGGGATCACTGCTCACCTGAGCCGAGAGCTCACTCACTACACAAAGCTAAACCATGTCTATGGCATTTCGCCATCCGTCTATTTGTGTCCACATGGTAACCCGTTAGCATAATGATGATAATGATCATAATTTGTTTGTTTGTTTGTTGTTTCATGTCCTAGCAATATCTAAGGTCATAAGGACGGGTACCAAATTGTGACAGTGCGTACTCATGGTGACTTTATAGTGCTGTCCCACTTGGAAACCAGGCCGCCAGCACCATGACCTGGTATCTCACTCAGTCACATTATCCTGACACTGAGCACACCAGTCCTTGCCCTGTCCTAATAATGCCGAGCACCAGGCTAGGAAGTGACAAGTATCAATTTTTAAGTCATTGGTTTGACTCAACCAGGGTTCGAACCCATGACCCCACGATCTACCAGCACGGGAGACGGATGCTCTAACTCGTTCGGCCAGCCCGTCTGGTCAATGATCATAATGATGAAAAAAGTAAAGCTTGTTTTATTTAATGATGCCTCTAGAGCACATAAATCTTTGTATCATCAGCTATTGGACATCAAATATATAGTCATTCTGATATATTTCTTTGGAGGAAACCTGCTGCCGCCACATAGGCTACTCTTATAGACAATTGTGTGCAGGATTCAATGCATTGGTTTTTATCTTGACTACATATTGCATGGCCAGTTTGATTCTCCTGTTGTTAAGTAATGGTTCGTTGGCTTCGATATAGAGGCTCTGAACCAGTGAGGTGCGGAAGGCATAGGCCCTGGTGGTGGACCATGTCTAGCACTCCAATATACGATTTCCTTATACTATGCTGCCGTAATCCACTTGTGACCGAACCAAGGTTCGGTACACAGACAGCAGAACATCTCTGTCCGCTCCCCACTCTGAGCTGGACAGCACCCTCAGAATATCTAGTGCTTTCAGGCATCTTGTTTTCAGGTAATTTATATGTGGCACAAAAGACTGTTTTGCATAAAAAATTAGGCCCAAAAATTAGGTTTCCTCAACGACTTTAATGGGATCCCCATCAAGAGACAGCTCCGGTTCCACATGCATTCTACGCAGCAGGCAGAAGTGCATGCAGACTGCTTTGGTCTTGGAAAATTTGAATTCGTTCAGAACTGACCATCGATGGATCCCATTTATGCTTAATTATAGCTGTCTCTATGACATTCATGTTAGCACCGCTGTAATATAAAACAAAGTCGTCCACGAAAAGACAACGAAAAGGGTCACGGCCAGTATGCTGCCTTGAGATACTCCTAGTGATAATTATGTCAATGATGATAATGATAACAATAATAATAATAACTGCCATGTCTAAAAGTGATCTCGTCCTGAATCAGAAAATAACTTGACATTGTGTTCATAGATTATTTTATTTAAAGCCATATAATCCGATTAAAGCATCACATTTTCGAAAGCAAAACACTTATTTAGATTTCAAAATGTCTACATATCCAACTTAGATACTCATACACTTACTAAATATTTGTTGCTACATAGAAGGGCATACTAAGTCAATTTACTAGAACATGTTACTGCTGAAGCCTATGACATTCAAGTTTCGACAAGCACGCCCAAATTAATTTAGCGTGCTTACACTTAATTTATCTCTGAAGTTAGTTACTTTAAATCAAAGTTACTCCAAAGTAAAGTGACATAGATCAACAACAATCAACCTCCTAAATAACAATTTGTGTCTTGAAGATTTATACTGCCTATTATGGATAACTCTGAATAGTCTTGTTTTCACCATTAGACAGTTGGTCCAGCAAAAGCCTGAGCCTACCCGTTTACCGACCCAAGGGATTTTTAACCTCCCACAAGACATAGACATGGAATGAGAGCAACTGGCCTTTGTTGACGCTGTAAGCTATACACAGTGGTAACTATGAATCTGAGAAAATGACAACAACTCAAAACGATTGGACTATGCCACTTTAATGTATAAATAATTAATTATTTAAATGAACAATAAAATTAAAAAATAAATATTGTGAACTCTTTGTGAGCTGAATCCCTATTGGCTCAGTTTCTGTGTAGCAGGATACAGTTGAGTCCGTGTGTGTAAGGAGAGAGGAGACAGGGTTGTTTTTATCAACACAAACAGTAAACAGTATCATAGGTGGCTGGGTCAGGGTGTGGCGCCAGTTGTAAACACGTGACCTGCCGCCAGGGTAGTTCACACTGCACCAGGTCTGGTTGTCTGGACAGTGGCAGACTATAGATATACTACTAAAATCACTCGGGTCGAGCAGTGTGGGAGCTGCTCACAAACATAACATGCGGATGACCGCCTGAATGAAGTCATTTTGCTCTCGAACAGATATTTGTTTGTTTGTTGCTTTACATCCTACCAACATCTAATGTCATATCAGGATGGGTACTGACTTGTGACAGTGCACACTCATGGTGTCTTTATAGTACTGCCCCACTGGGACACTACCAAGCTGCCGGCACCATGACTCGATATCCCACACAGTCATATTATCCTGACACGAAACTAACCAGTCCTTTTCCTATTCTATTAATGCCGAGTGCCAGGCTAGGTAGTGACAAGCATCAATTTGATAAGACATTGGTTTGACTCGGCTGGGATTCAAACTCCTGACCTTCCGCACTGGAAGCCTGGGCTTACTGATTTGGCCACCACGTTTGGTCTCTATAACAGATTGATTGACTGATTGATTGGTGCTTAATTTTGACTTCAGCAGGGAAGGCCCATACTCACGGGGAATTTTATAAACATGGGATATCGATTTGTCAGGTTTTTATTCAAAAATGGACACAATTATGAAAATAAAATGAAGAATAAAAGGCAGGGTTCTCAACATCGAGGTACTCGTGCAGCCCCATTTCTGTTTTGTTTGTTTGTTTGTTTGTTTGTTTGTTGTTTTATGTCCTAGCAACATCTAAGGTCATATCAGGATGGGTACCGACTTGTGACAGTGCACACTCATGGTGACTTTTATAGTGCTGCCCCACTGGGAAATCAGACTGCCAGCACTATGAACTGCTATCCCACTCAGTCACATTATCCTGACACTGAGCTAACCAGTCCTTGCCCTATCCTATTAATGCCAAGCACCAAGCTAGGAAGCGACAAGTTAACATTTTTAAGTCATTGTTTTGACTCGACCAGGGTTCGAACACACGATCCCACGGTCTACCAACACGGCAGGCTAATAGCAACAGACCCAGGTAATAAGTGGGCGAGAATAAGGTCAAAGGTCATATTGAGGGCTCTCAACTGGAATCTGAAGGACTCCAATGGCAACTACGGGGCACAATGCACTTTAACTAGACGAGTTAGGGAATGCCTCAACTTCTGGTTAGGAAACTAGGGAAGGGACACAAAGACTACCAACAGAGGCCAGTGGATGTGTGATTATACACTGACACCTCATCACATGGGTGGGGTTATTATGACCAAACAGATGAGTCACACTATGGGGAACAGTGAGACGAGAACGTGAACGAAAACACACACATCAAAGTGTGGTAAGGCGGAGAATTGAGCATCGTGGGGGAGAAACTCAGGGACAAACACATCAGATTCTACGCCGACAACACAACAGCAGTAGCGTGTATAGAGAAAGGGGGATCGGCAAGATCTAAACCGTGCCATACAGAGGCAGACGCAATCTGGGAACACACGGAGCGACTCAGCACCTTGACAACCATTAGGTTCTGTCCCGGGGTCGAAAACACATAGGCAGATTGGGCCTCAAGGGCCTTTACAGATACGGGGGAGTGGTCACTGGACAGGGACACACTAGAAGGGGTCTTCAGGGAGTTTGGGACACCCGAGATTGACATGTTTGCCTCCAGAGCTAAAACGCTTCATTTCCAGGGAATTTGATGCACAAGCAGAGGGAACTGATGACCTATCGCTCAACTGGCCTAATATTAATGGATATTTCTTCCCACCTTTCAGCTGCCTGTCGCGAGTACTGCTCAAGCTGGTAGCAGAGCGGCCGACAGGAGTGCCGATAGCACCGGACGGCCAACTCAGCCCTGGTACCAGTTGTTATGACAACAAGGGGGCTATGCAGCAGCACGATGATGGGTGGTCACAGAGGAGACATCGATGCTGAGAGACAACAGGAGGAAGACTTTCCCACTCGCGGGGAAAATGAAACTCACAGCGGTGAAACTTTGAATGACATGTTTTGTGCTATAGGCATGAAGACGGCAACGGCAGAGATACTGACGGCCTCCTGGGTGGAAAACACCCGCTGACAATATACGCTGGTCCTAAGGAGATGGGCCTCCCACTACAAGAAGGAGGGGATCAGTGCCAGGAGCCCAACTCTGCTGGAGGGAATAGAGTACCTCAAGAAACTTTTCTCGGAAGGCACGTCCAGGTCAACAATCAACACGGTGAGATCGCTCCTGTCCACTTTCGTCACAATAGGCGGGAGACCCTTCGGGGAACACCCGCTGGTGAGTAGGGTCCTGAAGGGGATTGGTAACCTGAAGCCCAGTGCACTGAAATACGAATCGGTGTGGGACACAAAACAACTCCTAACCCACTTGTGCGGGTGGGGGCCCACACACCTGTTGGATACAGACAAGCTGAACAAAAGGACGGTATGCTTGTTTGTCTTGGCCGCCGGGCAATGGCTGCAAGCCCTGGGCTTAATGAAAAGGGCAGACTTCAACTGGGAGGCAGACGGGTGCACATTGCGTTATACTACTAAGATTAAGTCTAACGACCCGGCACGCAACCCACTCATCCTGAATTTCAGGAAATAGGGAGAGATGAGTTGTGTCTGTATGGGCAACTCCGCGAGTACATGAGCAGGGGAGAGCTGGCAAGGGCCGCACCCACCATGTTTGCGACAACGAGGAGCCCGCACATGGCAGCCTCACAAGAGACTCTGTCGAGGTATGTACGGCTAACAATGACAGAGGCGGGCATAAATATGCAACAGTTTATGGCCTACTGATGCCGACACGCCTCCATAAGCGCAGCAATGAGACAAGTGCCAATCATCACAATCCTGACAGCAGCAGACTGGTCTGGAGATGGCACTTTCAGACAGTTCTACAATAGGCCATTGAGCACGGCCAACAGTGTGGTTACAAACTTGATACCAGACATTTGGGTGCCGGACACAGCTTAAAGAAGCCAAGAACTACAACTATTTATCCAAGTAAATGCACCAAAAGGGTGCCTGGCATGTGACAGGCTAAAGAGCCACCTTTTATACAAAATAAAAGCCATAAGCAACAAATGCATAGCAGTGTGTCATGAGATATATAGGTATATAGATAGATATACACATAAGGATCAAAATGAAACCAATATAAGGGTGCAGTCGGAATGACTACATCAAGGTTCCGACTGCGCATGAGCTGAAACGGGGGCCAGGAGCAAAGCAAAGGCGTACGGCCATTGAGTGTATTAGCATGTGCCATGTGCTTCTCACGGCTTTGTTTTGCTCTAACGCATCCCACAATGCACTGCGCCGCTGGAACCGTGATGTAGTATATACAAAGTAGTGGCTGGCCCTCGTGGCCTGATTACCATCAAAATATAAACTTCTGCTATTAACATGCAGCAGAATATGGATTATTGTGGTAAGAAAGGGTCCAGCGACCCACCCTTGCAGTTTATAACGAAAGATAAACCAAAATTGATAAAACCTCCCATAACAACTGCACCCCAATATTGGAATATAACTACAAAAAATTACGAGAGCTCAACTGAAGGGACATCCTTTAGCCGCTGGCCCTTCGTGGCCCCTTTCTTCCCGTAATAATCCATATTCTGCTGCATGTTAATAGCAGGATTTTATATTTAGTGGCTACAGAGGAGGGTCATATACATCAACACTGGAAGCAGCACCATGTGACCTCCAGAAGTAGCACACACACACACACACACCACAAAGTGGTCATGTGATCACTGCAGACACGGTGTCCTGATGGCTGACAAAGACTAATGCCGATTTCATGCAAATCCATTATATGAGGGACAGTTCGCTCACGAAAGAAAATTTCTCTTGGCATAACAAATGTGGGAAATTGATTGATTGATGGTTGCTTCATGCCATGTCAGCAGCATGGGGCAATATTCACGGCGGGCAGTGTTCAACTTGTATTCTGTCATTTTTATTCGACCATCGCTTTTACACAGAATGTAAAAGTGTAGGATCAATTATGTGTCAAAAAGACATGTATAAATTTAAAATCTCACAATTATACAAATTGTGGGCAAGGACAATTAGATTCTAGATAAAAGTTAATGGCATCCTTCTTCATAAATTGATCAAATAAACTATGTGAGGTGGTACAGACCCGCTGTCCTTAAAAAGGCTAGAATGTGCTGCCGTCAACGCATTTAGGTTGGTTGGTTAGTTGTTTGAGTTTTACATCCTGGCAACATCTAAGGTCATATCAGGATGGGTACAGACTTGTGACAGCGCACACTCATGGTGACTTTATAGTGCTGCCCAACTAGGAGACCGGGCTGCCAGCACCATGATCTGACATCCCACTCAGTCACATTATCCTGACACTGAGCCAAACCAGTTCTTGCCCTATCCTAATAATGCCGAGCGCCTGGCTAGGAAGCGACAAATATCAATTTTTAAGTCATTGGTTTGACTCGAACAGGGTTCGAACCTGTGGCTTCAAATCTCATGATCTACCAAAATGGAAGATGGATGGACGCTCAACTCATTCAGCCATCCCATCTTGTCTGCACCAAATGTAAAAGTGTAGGATCAATTATGTGTTAAAAAGACACTTATAAATTTAAAATCTCACAATTATTCAAATTGTGGGCAAGGACAATTTAATTCTAAATAAAAGTTAATGGCATCATTCTTCTTAAATTAATAAAAAAAATAAACGCTGTCCTTAAAAAGGCTAGAATGTGGGTTTGGTACTGAAACTAACCCACGTGACCCATTGCCGCAGTCAGTGCGCTTAGGGCTCGCTAATAGACCACATCACGGTTACAGCAGTGCGGCGCATTGTGGGATGCGTCAGAGCAAAACACACCCCCCAGAAGCACATGGCACATGCTAATACACTGGGTGCAGCTATGAAATGTAAAAAAATATATATAATAAATTAAGATATTAATCTTTTATCCAGCATTGTATTTACATCAATATAATCAGCATATCTTATGCCATGTGCATTTAGATTTAGACAAATCTAGGCACTCAGACTTGTATTAGAGCCATAGCCAGAGTCAGTTTTACTTATTTTATTCATGTTTTTATTTATATCCTATGGTTGATGACATATGTAGAAATAGAAAATGAGTAGGGTTAATCAGATATTGGTTATATATTTCTTTGAAACAAGTTTTTGTTGACACATTTGACATTTTAATATTTAGAACAAGAATTACTTCTGGCTAATCAATGGTGATGTAAACATCAGCCTGTAAAGTGACTGAAATTGTATGTTTCTTAGCTCAAAATTCTTAATTATGGAGAGTTGTGTCTTAAATATATTCATTATATTATTATATTGCATCCTTCCGTCCATGTTTGTGCCAAATTGTTATGTATTTTTATTTATTTTGAATAAAATGGCAGTTTTGTCCTATGCGTATCGGCAAACTCAATGGCCGTATGCCTTTGCTTTGCTCCCAACGCCGTTTTCAGCGCATGCGCAGTCAGAACCGTGATGTAGTCTATTGATTACTCTCAAGGCCGTTACAAAATTCATCTCCCACCTTAAAGTTGCACAATCCTATGTTTTTGAGTTTGTCATTTTTCTGAGATGAATGTATTCAATTGATTGCTACAATCTACCTTACTCTAGTTTGAAGTAACTTTTATTTTAAATGGCTAAGTTTTGAGAGATTTAAAGGGTAAACATGTCAAATTAGTTTTGGCAAGCATGCCAAAACGCTGACACCATATAGGTATGTTGACATCGACGCGCTGCGCGGCCGCCGTGTTGTCCCCGATCGCTGTGATCGGGAGTGCGCGAATGGTTCTCAATATCTCTACCCAAATCGCTTCTCATAGGCTAACGGTTGGGGGGATCGGGGAATCATTATTACCACATATAAAGGAAACCTTTCTGAATGTCATAGTTTTCGAATTTTGCATTTCTGCTGATTCGTTCGTTTGTGACATGCTTTCAAACATTTGCCCTACTTTTCGCATGCTCAAATCGGTTCAAAATCACTTTGGACGTAAATAAAAAACATATAGACGCAATTATTAATGTCTTTTCTCACTATATACCAAATATTATCAGGCTCCTATATGTCGAACATGGTTAATTTTGAATGAGAAAGTGCCATGGGTTGCGCGAATTTGGCGCAGGGCCCATGCAGTAGGTATGTTGACATCGACGCGCTGCGCGGCCGCCGTGTTGTCCCCGATCGCATGCACACCAACACGCACGCGCGCTTAAGGTCACAACCATTGCCTTTGTTTCAGTTTAATTACAGGACAAAAAAACATGCGATTTTAAATATTTAAAAAATCATAACTTTCTTAATACTGGACCAATATGCATGATCTTTGTGTCATTTAAAAGCATTTGTTTGGCTCTTTACAATGGTATGAGTATCATTTCTATATGATAAATTAAAAAAAAATTCCAACATACCTACACCATAGGCTTCTGCAGTAATAGGATCTATTAAATTGACTCAGAACACCCTGCTATGTGGCAACAAGATGCTTAATAAGTCAGATATGTGGAATCAAATCTAGATAATTGTCATGGTTTTGAAAATATGCTTCATCGGACTATGCAGCTTTAAATGCAGCCTCGTTATAGAGTGCTAAACTAGTTGCCCTTATGACAGAAGTGGGTGAAGGGTCTTAACATTAACGTTATCCACAGCGGTGGAAATCCAGATAAAGTTGCATGACTGAGGAGAAACCAGTTCATCGTGCCAGTGACCTGATCTCCTTGTCGGGCAACACTGCAAATCACCATGAGTGCGCACTGTCAAAAGTCAGTATTTGTGATATGACCTTAGATGTTGCCAGCAAGTAAAACCCCAAACAAACAACAACAGTTAGTTGGCTCAGCCACAGCTGGTTCCCAGTTGGCAAACACCGGAAGTAGAAAATGCTGATGCAAACACCGGAAGTAGAAAAGGGTGATGTAAACATGGCACTGTACTGGAGCTCTCACTGACGTCATCATTGTGGAAGACCGCTTCTTCCATTACTCAAGGCCAAGATATCACAGAAAACCCATGTCTATAATGCTTCGAGAGATCTAAGGCCAATTGCAGAAAGAGCAATGTTTAACTATTGTAGAGAGAGAATTAGTGATTTGACCATGTATTCCTGACTTGAATATTTGGTTTACCTTATCCTATCAGGCAACTAGTACTCAACTCCTTTGTTTAACGACACCTCTAGAGCACAGATTTTTATAATCGGCTATTGGACATCAAACATATGGTCATTCTGACATATTTCTTTTGAGAAAACCCACTGCCACCATATAGGCTACTCTTTCCGATAAGCAGCAACGGGTCTTTTTTTTAATATCCACCTTCCCACTGACAGGACATTACATACCACAGCCTTTGATGAACCAGTTTGTGGACCACTGGTTGGAACGGAAAATACCTATCCTAGTAATGCCGAGTGTCAGGAAAGTTAGCGACAAGAATACTTTTGTAGGTTTTTGATTTGACTCGGCTGGGGATTGATCCCATGACCTTTCACAACGGAAGGAGGTGAAGGAACCAGAGAGCCACGGCAGGCAGACCTGTCGGACCCGTGAGAATGTTGGTTGTTGGAGTTTTACGTCCTGGCAACATCTAAGGTCATATCAGAACGGGCCGTGAGAAGGAATTCGGTGGCGACATTGACAAGAAGGTCTTTTTTGTTGTTGTTGTCGGTACATTAGTTGTTCAAGCAGGGGAAATTTCAGTCGCAGACGACTGGTCTTCCTCATTCCACTGCTCCTTGCCCAATCCTAATAATGCCGAGCACCTGGCTAGGAAGCGACAAGTATCAATTTTTAAGTCATTGGTTTGACTCGACCAGGATTCGAACCCACGACCCCATGATCTACCAGCATGGGAGACGGATGCTCTAACTCATTCAGCCATCCCATAATTGTTTTGCAGTTTGTGTGCAGTGTTCTATTTAATAGAAAAAATGGTTGTCTCAGGGGCTAGGCATTGGCTTTCCCATCATTGTTGTCTTATTCTCTTCGAATATTATATTTTAAATGTCAATACCCAGTCAGTACAAAGTTCATTCCGTGCAAAATATCTACACTGGATCATGTGTGAAGGCCTTGTTCCAGGGTCATTCTCTGAAACTGGGCACCACATATTTGGTTTCCATGTTAAATACAGGAAAACCTCTCTAAATCGACCGACCATGGGACCTACTTTAAATGATCCATGTAGGGGGGTGGTCGGTTTAGGGAGTTTAAAGAGTTTTAAGGAGTTTACGATAGACTACATAGCCATTCCAGCTGCGCGGTGCATTGTGGGATGCGTGGAAGAAAAACAAAACCGTGAGAAGCACATGTCACATGCTAATAATACAACAAATTGGACACCTCTAACTCTAACCCAGCATTTGCCACTTTATCTGGAGTAGAAATAACAGTGCCCTATTCCATAACAATTACTCCCCCCTCCCACACACACAAAGCCGCCAGTAGTTGTTTGTGATGCGGGCCTTTTGCCCTGGACATGGGAGACAGGAGAGTTTGTGTGTTTGTTGTTTGTATGTTTGTTATTTGACATCCCAGCAACATCTAAGGTCATATCAGGACGGGTACCGACTTGTGACAGTGCGCACTCATGGCGACTTTATAGTGCTGCCCCAGTGGAGACCAGACCCCACTCAGTTACATTATCCTGATACTGCACAAACCAGTCCTTGTTCTATCCTATTAATGCCGAGCGCCATGCCAGGTGGTGACAAGTATCAATTTTATAAGTCATTGGTTTGATTCGAGTGGGATTCGAACTCCCGACCTTCCGCACAGGAAGTCTGAGCTCTACCGATTAGGCCACTGCGTCCGGTAGGAGACAGGAGAGTGGCCGGTTGGCATTGTTATGACTGGTCTGGGCACACCCTTTCCAGGCACTGCATTCCCAGTGACGTGTGTGTGTGTGAGTGTGTGTGTGTGAGTGTGTGTGTGTGAGTGTGTGTGTGTGAGTGTGTGTGTGTGAGTGTGTGTGTGAGTGTGTGTGAGTGTGTGTGTGAGTGTGTGTGTGAGTGTGTGTGTGAGTGTGTGTGTGAGTGTGTGTGTGAGTGCGTGCGTGAGGGTGTGTGTGTGAGTGTGTGTGTGTGGGTGTGAGTGTGTGTGAGTTTGTGGGTGAGGGTGTTTGTGACTGTGTGAGAGTGTGTGAGTGTGTGTGTGAGGGTGTGAGTGTGTGTGAGTGAGGGTGTTTGTGACTGTGTGTGAGAGTGTGTGTGTGTGTGAGTGTGTGTGTGTGTGAGTGTTAGTGTGTGTGTGTGTGTGTGTGTGAGTGTGTGTGTACATGTATGCGTATGTACGAGTGTGTAGGGGGGGGGGGGGCTGTCAGTGTGAGTAGGTGCACGACATGCACACACATATTTGTGAAGGGAGAGATTATGTGTAGGTTCGCAGTGAAATGTTCTAGTCTGTGTATACCTAAGTGGGAGCGGGACGTAGGTCAGGCGGTACCGTGTCCACCTGTGAAGGTGTCAGTCATCCTATCAATCCTGCTCAATGGACCCATTTGCAGTTTGGGCTATTTTCTGTTCCAACCAGTGGTCCACAACTGGTTCATCAAATGCGGTGGTATGTGTTGTCCTGTGTGTGGGAAAGTGCATATAAATTACCCTTGCTGCTTATCGGAAAAGGTAGCCTATGTGGCAGAAGCGGGTTTCCTCCCAAAGAAATATGTCCGAATGACCACATGTTTGACGTCCAATAGCCGATGATACGAAAATCAATGTACTCTAGAGGCATCGTTAATAAAACAAGCTTGACTTTTTCAGTAAACGGAAGAGGTGCCACAGCAGGTCTATCTCACATTGGTCCGGAATAAGCGTCACAGCAGCCAGGTGGCGCCACTAATGTATGCACAAGCAATCAGCAATTCCAGGTTTGCACATTTTACATTCGTACAATGTAATAGGAGAACTGGGGAAGAATACCATGTCGGATAGCTGTCACCATTTATTGTAATACTTCCATAATATATTATACGGCACATATAAATAATGGAACACCACTCAAAACAAGCCTCCATAATTACGCTAATTGTCATCCAGCTAATGGTTTCCCTAAATATATTTAATGCCACCACCTCTATGCGTCCCTACGGGCATGCGCACGGGCAAGACTGCGGTGTTGCCTGCCGTCTCAGCAAACATTCAAACAGACAAGTTGAGCAAGTTATGCCCAAGCGGTGCATTCACGTGGACAATGAGTTTGCGCGCAACCAACTGGGGTTTATTGTGGTTTTACATCCTAACAACACCCAAGGTCGCAGCCCGACTAGTACAGGCTACTGACATTGCGCACTGAGGTAGGTAAGAAGGGGATAGGATTGGACTGAGTACTATATTAGCCTCTAACAATAACATGCGCTTGGTTGGTTGTTGGAGTTTTTCGTCCTGGAAACATCTATGGTCATATCAGGACAAGTACCGACTAGTGACATTGCGCACTTATAACGACTCATGACACTTATTTTTTAATTTTTGTTGAGGCTGTATTTATACTGTCCATAGCATATAAGCCCGGGTACCCAGGCTTGTTTTCAATGCTGGCCAGTTGTAGTGTTGGTGTTATCTTACCACACAGTGGCTGCTGATAAGGTATTTGATTGCCTGCATTTCAGTAGCAGATAGATAATTGGTTGGTATGGTTAATAGCCTATGTTAGTTTTTTTGGGATTTTCTTGGTATATATGAATTTATTTTGTCTACTCTTATTACTAGACTAGCCTACTCCTATTTATATATCATAGGCTTGTACGTAGCTGTGTGGCTCCTGGCTGGGAAGCGACAAGTATCAATTTTTAAGTCATTGGTTTGACTCGACCAGGGTTCGAACCCACGACCTACCAGCACGGGAGACAGACGCTCTAACTCATTCGGCCATCCCGTCTGGTCCCTTTAACAAGAGCTTGGGTTGGTTGGTTGTTGGAGTTTTACATCCTGGAAAAATCTACGGTCATATCAGGACGGGTACCGACTAGTGACAGTGCGGACACTGATAATCTGTTCCTGAGACTTTTGCAAGAGTTGCTTGGTCCAGCTTTTCAGTATGCACACCAAAAGTAACTTCTCATGTTTTCACTACAAATATCTCCAAAGTTAATTCTTTATTAATACAAACAAATTAAAATTAAAATTCTTCAAACATAAGTCAGATTTTAAAGATTTTAAAACATGGCAGAAATTCAAAAACCCATCAGACTATGCAACTTCAAATAGACGCGATAGACGTCGTCGTGCTTGACTCAAATTAGAGATGCTTGGTCTCGCGCGCGTGTCACGTGATCCCGCGTCCACGGCCATCACGTGACCCAGGCCATACGTCAGCACACTCCCTGAGCGCGGGTCACGTGACGATGTATCCCGTATCGTGTCGTTATCATGCTCCAAACACAGTCGTCGTTACGGCATTATCGCTGTCGGAAAGTGGGGGTAGCGGTGGGGGTAGCGGTGTGCGTAGCGGCGGGCGTAGCGGCGGGCGTAGCTGTGGGCGTAGCTGTGGGCGTAGCAGTGGGCGTAGCGGTGGGCGTAGCGGTGGGCGTAGCGGTGGGCGTAGCGGTGGGCGTAGCGGTGGGCGTAGCGGTGGGCGTAGCGGTGGGCGTAGCGGTGGGCGTAGCGGTGGGCGTAGCGGTGGGCGTAGCGGATGGCTCCTGGCATACTTGGTGTTTCTCCACGGTAGGAAGGTTAGTCTGAGCCGTAGACAGATGACACCAGAGGGTTCTGGTTGCATTGTTGGCTGGGTGAGTAGACACAACAAAAAGACAAAAAAAGAAAGGTGCACTGAGCTGTTCTGAGCTGCTCTGAGTCTGACTGTGCTGGGAGCGGACTGTGTAATTATATAAGTACGTTCCACCGATACTCCCACAGTTCACAGTGTGCAGACACTGCAGGCAGAGTGACTGAGCATGGCCAGGCAAGTTAACGCGTGTCGTGGGGATGATGAAAATGGGAAATATTGCGCATAGAGTAGGACTCGAACCTACATCTCTTTGCATTTTGGGCCAGTGTGCTAACCATTACACCACCTAGGCTCCCTGATTTCACCATACTACCCACATCTACCTGTCTATGCGGCTCCTTGCCTGAGAGGTCAGTGCAGACCACTACACTCGTCCCCCTGGAATTGTGAGTCTTTTAATACTGACAATTACATACATACAGGCAATGCAACACACTTACATACACAGGGTAGGTTTAACAACCATACAGCGTGTAGCTTGTATAGGATCATAGTCACACCAACCAGTGTCGTTTTGGGGGGGGGTGAAAATGGGAAATATTGCGCCTAGAGCGCGATTCGAACCCACATCTCTTTGCATTCCAGGCCAGTGTGGTAACTATTACACCACCTAGGCTCCCTGATATCACCATACTACCCACGCCTACCTCTCTATGCGGCTCCTTGCCTGAGAGGTCAGTGCAGACCACTACACGCATTTGGGGACAGGGGGCGACACAATCGGCCTGGTTGCATTGTCGATGAACAATTAATAATAGGTCAGTTCAGTAGATGACTTAGAATATAACTAGTAGTGAAAGCTTCCGATTCATTATACTTGTATAATGCTTATACATCACATATATACACACATATATACATACATGCATACATACATAGATACATACATACATACATACATGCATATGAAGGGTTCAGGTGCAAAAACCAACAAATTCATTTTAGTTGTTTTCTGATTGGTTTGTTGTTGGGGGGGTCTACATCCTGGCAACATCTAAGGTCATATCTGGATGGGTACCAACTTGTGACAGTGCACACTCATAGTCATAGTGACTTCATAGTGCTACCCCACTGGGAGAGTAGACCACCAGCACCATGACCTAATATCCCACTGAGTCACAGTATCCTGTCACTGAGCCAACCAGTCCTTGCCCTATTCTAATAATGCCAAGCGCCTGGCTAGGAAGTGACAACTATCCATATTTTTAAGTTATTCGTTTGACTCGACCCTTGGGTTCGAATCCTATGATCTACCAAAACGAGAGACACTCAACTCATTCGGCCATCCTATTTGGTGTGTCGACTGGAGTGACCTATTTCCATTATAATGTACGGTGATCCCCTCTCAGTTTATATTTAAAAAAATACATATATAGAGAAGGGAATGGAGATGTGGTAGTCTCTTTGTTTATATTCACATAATAAATTATACAGCATATATATAATCACCAGGATCCTTGGAGTTGGAATTTGTTTAGTAAGACTAAGAGCATGCGATAAACTTAGACTTGGTTTCTGTTTATTAATAGTAGGGTTTTAAGTCCTAGCAACATTATAAGGTTATATCAAGACTGATCGGGAACAATGACCCTCTGTACACCCTAAAAAGACAATACAGTATTGTTTTAATTGTGCATGCATGTCCTATGTATGTATGTATGCATATATGTATGCATGCATGCATGTATGCATGCATGTATGCATTTATGTATGCATGCATGAATGCATGCATGTATGCATTTATGCATGCATGTATGTATGCATGTATGAATGCATTTATGTATGTATGTATGTATGTATGTATGTATGTATGTGTGTATGTATGCATGTATGCATAACTTGTGACAGTGCGCACTCATAGTGACTTTATAGTGCTACCCCACTGGGAGACTAGACCACCAGCACCATGACCTAATATCACACTAAGTCACAGTGTCCTGTCACTGAGCCAACCAGTCCTAATAATGCCAAGCGCCTGGCTAGGAAGCGACAAGTATCCATATTTTAAAGGTATAGGTTGGTTGGTGGAGTTTTACATCCTGGCAACATCTAAGGTCATATCAGGATGGGACTATGCATGCATGCATCATTGCTAAATATTTAACAGGAATATAACAATTAATTTCGGATGAATCAATGAAAGGAAAAAACCTAAGCGGTTACAAGTTACAACCACGTGTATCTGTGGGTTGCATTTTGCTAGTAAACCCGAGAGTGGGGTTGGTTACTGAACATCCAACCCACTTGTGTCACGCAAACAGTGGCGACGTGCCCCTATTATCGCCCACTAACCACTGCGGTACAGGGGTAGGCCCACCCGGGTCCTGATGCACTGAGGGGATTACTCATCACGGTGACAAGTGCAAAGCATGGTCCACACCATCAATTCTACGGACACAGTTGGACAACTGCTTCTACTTAAAGCTGCATAGTCTGATGGTTTTGAGCTTTTATCATGTCATTTTCTGAGATGAATATATTAGGTTGATCGCTATGATCTATCTTACTTTAGCGGGGCAGCACTATAAAGTCGCCATCAATGCGCACTGTCACAAGTTTGTACCCGTCTTGATATGACCTTAAATGTTGGCAGGATGTAAATCCAAAACAAACAACAATGTTTGGGGGGTTTACATCCTAGCAACATCGAATGTCATATCAGGTTGGGTACCAACTTGTTGGGACGAAACACAATGCATCGTTCCAGACTCTTATTAATTTAAGCAAAAAACTGGGCAGATGGAGGGGGGGAAGAGGCGCCACCTGGTGGGAAGGAAGGGAGTAGGGCTGCATGGAGCAGACAACCTGCCCTCCAGGCCGCACACCAACCACCAGCAACCACCTACCCAAACACAACAATTTACAAGGAAAAGTCACAGGTGGTTGGAGAAGACAATATAGAGATACAGGATAATTACATTGCATCATAATATAATTTGTTTGTTGTTGTTTTACGTCCCAGCAACATCTAAAGTTATATCAGGACGGGTACCGACTTGTGACAGTGCGCACTCATGGTGACTTTATAGTGCTGCTCCACTGGAAGACCAGGCCACCAGCACCATGACCTGATATTCCACTCAGTCACATTTACTAAAATGTATTTTATTCAGCGAATAATGTCTTTTGTCAGCGCCAGAGCACTGGTCTTCCGGCCATTCATTCCAATTTGTTAGTACATAAATGACAATATCAGTTGCAATAATAACCACATGAAAAACCTGTTCGATAATAGAAGCATAATATAAATTGACTATTCGTCGTAATAGTAACTGCATGCAATTCCAGTTCAACATATGTATTATGCACTTGGTGAGCATGCATCAATAAATGTACAAGATGCCTCTAGAATTGTCTTTAAACATTTCTTTCCTCCTTTGCTTTCTCTCTTCTTTTTTCAAAAAGATATAACATATCTCCTATACACATATATATATATTATATTTTTAATATGCAAATCAGTGGATCCAATCACTAATACCAATTGCGGAAACCTGCCCATTTTTTAATCCCATCACAAGTGTTCCGTTCTGTGTGGCCTAATGATGGGATCGAGGTCTGAGATTGCAGTGGGGACTTACATCAGACAGATTTTATATCAATTTAAAGGAAAATGTTAGGTAATAGGTTTTGAAAGAAGGTGTAGTAGGGGTGGGGTAGGGGTGGGTGACACTGAGCCAACCAGTCCTTGTCCTATCCTAATAATGCCGAGGGCCAGGCTAGGAAGCGACAAGTATAAATTTTTAAGGCATTGGTTTGACTCGACCAGGGTTCGAACCCACGACCCCACGGTCTACCAACACGGGAGAGGGAGGCTCTAACTCATTCGGCCATCCGCCTGGTGCATCATAATATCCGCATAAGAATTTATACATAACATAACACAAGAGTCGGTGCAGCCCTTTCTTTATCGTGCCTTTAATATTACAGCATCTACTCATAGATAAAAGGCCTGCATTTATATGTGCATAGCATAGAGACCGTCTTTATTCAGACCAGACGGGATGGCCGAATGTGTTGAGCATCCATCTCCCGTTTTGGTAGATTGTAGGATTCGAACCCACTGGTTCGAACCCTAGTCGAGTCAAACCAATGACACACAAATTGATACTTGTCGATTCCTAGGCAGGTGCTCGGCATTATTAGGATAGCGCAAGACCTGGTTGGCTCAGTATCAGGATAATGTGACTGTTTGGAATAGTGGGTCATGGTGCCAGTGGCCTGGTCTCCCAGTGGGGCAGCACTATAAATGTTGCCATGAGTGTGCACTGTCACAAGTCCTGATATGACCTTACACGTTGCGGAGATATAAACACTCCCAACATCCAACCAACCCTCTTTATACTGCACCTGACGCGGTGGCCGAATAGGTAGAGCGCAGACTTCCTGTGTGGACGGTCATGAGTTTGAATCCCAACCGAGTCAAACCAATGACTTATCAAATTGATACTTGTCGCTACTTACCTTGGCGCTTGGCATTAATAGGATAGGACAAGGACTGATTAGCACAGTATCAGGATAATGTGACAGTGTGGGATATCGAGTCATCATGCCGGCGGCCTGGTCTCCCAGTGGGGCTGCACTATTAATGTCACCATGAGTGCGCACTGTCACAAAAAGTAAAGCTTGTTTTATTTAACGACGCCTCTAGAGCGCATTGATTTTTTAAATATTATATCATCGGCTATTGGACGTCGAACGCACTTTCACAATTCGGTGTCCGTCCTGATAGGACCTAAGATGTCGCTAGGACCTAAAACAACAGCCAAGATTATACTGCAGATACCCACACAGCACCATGCACGGGTTCTCCCTGCTGGTTCTCCACGCCAACAGATACGCTGCCCCATCTGCGCTGCTTTCCCAGCTGACCATTCCCATTCCCATTTCCGCTGATTATCTGAAGGGGAAACGGCTCGTAACGCCTCTGTCCATAAATATATCCGCACTTCTGCCGGCGCTGACGACAACAAAAACAACAACAACAGCAACAACAACTAAAAGAAGTGTGTGTGTGTGGGGTGGGGGTGGGGGCGGGAGAACCCTCCCTACCTTGAGCGTCTCACGTGCAATAAGGGAAGTACAAAAAATAGTATTCACCGTGGGCACGCCTAACACATTTCACTCTATTATCGCCCAAGATGGCGTCGCAGCACCCTCTGGAATGTTAGTTCTCTCTGTACCCGATTATCAGTGACAGTGTCAGGGAATCGCAGAAAAATGCCGAAAGTCAGGTTTCAACTGTCCTTACTGTGGACTGCATTATCGCCCATGACAAACTTTCTTGTTTGGATTTTGTGTTCTAGGTAATAAAAGAATGGGATTGGGACTAACCAAGGTAGTATGCCCGCTCTCTCCAGGACTAACAGACGAGCCATGGCCGCAGTTTGAACGCCCTGCCAGTTTGAGCGCCCTTCTGTTGCTTCTGCGCATGCACGGATAGAGACAACATTAAAACCACCCTAACTATCAGTATCACAGTAATTTGTGATTTTTGGTGCTTTGAAAGAAAATTTCTCTTCTTTCTATTAAATAGTTCAGATCTTTCTCTACAATTTCACATTCAGCTTTTTTTTTATCAGCCAATTGGAAGTTCTTGAATTTATTTTGCGAAAATAGTTTTTGAGGCCATGATCTGGTAAGGCTAACACTGGCACTGACACTCAGAATATCCCAACTTTCACTATTATCTCTGTTTTTAATACTTTCAGAGTAAATTGCTCTGAGGTTACATACAATACTTCAGATCTTCCTCTTCAATTGCGCATTAAGATATTTTTAATCGACCCAATGAAAGCTTTTAAATCTATTTTACAAAAAAAGTATACAACCACTGGCAGGGCGCTCAAACTGGCAGGGCACTCAAACTGCGACAGTGGGTTCCTACCCTTGGTAAACCAGAGGGATGGGGATTGCGGGGGAGGTGGGGGTGGGAGATGGGGGTGGGGGTGGGGGTGAGGGACCCCAACTCGAAAGGCAGGGCCCAAATTGAAGATGACATCGCCTATCCGGGCGCTAATCATGTCTCCTACATTCGGATTTCGCTATTCCCCGGTGGGTGTCCTTGCCCCCCCCCCCCCCCCCCCCCCCCCCAACACACACACTCACCGCGCCCGGCCGCTATAGCGCGGTACGCAACTAACACATTACCTGCGCGTTACAGGAAGTGTGTCCCGGCGTGTTAGCCATTCCGCGCACCACACCCCCACAACCACACGCACACTATGGTACAGCCTCCCCCTCACACATCCACATCCACTACAATACAACCTCCACCACACACCCATCTATGATACAGCCTCCCACACACACACCCACATACACTACAATACAACATCCACCACACACCCACACTATGATACAGCCTCCCACACACACACTATGATACAGCCTCCCCCTACCCACGCTATGATACAACCCCCACACATACACATACACTATGATACAGCCTCCCCCATACACCCACACTATGATACAGCCTCCCCCACCCAGCTTATGATACAGCCTCCCCCACCTGCCCTATGATACAGCCACACACACAGCCACACACTATGATACAGCGTCCCATCACCCACCCACAGCCACATACACTCTGATACAGCCTCCACCACACACCCACACTATGATACAGCCTCCCCCACCCACACTATGATACATCCTCCACCACCCACCCACATTATGATACAGCCTCTCACCCACACTATGATACAGCCTCTCTCACACACCCCATGATACAACCTCCCTCCCCCACCCCCACACACTATGATGCAGCCTCCCCCACCCATACAGGCAACTCCCCACCCACCCCCACTATGATACAGCCTCCCCCCCACACACAAGCCCCCCGCTTAGCTCGCCAGCCGCATATACTATGATACTGCCTCCCTACACAAACATGCACCCCCACACCACACACGAACACATAGCTCCCCATGCACATACGCTATGATACAGCCCCCCACACACCCCTACCACATGCATACACATAGCTTCACACCCATATACATTATGATACAGCCTCTCCCCCCACCCACACACGCACCTCCACAACTCCAAACCTACATACACTATGATACAGCCTCCCCTCCACCCCCCCCCCAACACGCACCCCCCCCCCCCCCCGCCACACACACACATACAACAACAAAGGACCACGCCCACTTGTTTAGTTTAGTCCTTCTAACACCACAACTGGCGCCCCTGGGGCCGTATGCACGAATCGGGGTTAGGGCCATAACCACGGCTAGGCTAGCTCCACACGGCTAAATGTGAGAAATCGGTATGCACGAATCAGTGTTAGCGCTAACCGCAAAATTTAGCCTAGGCTAAGCTAAACCACTTTTTGATGTGGGGTAAGGGCCTACCCGGTGCGGTTAGTGTGCGTGTATGGGCGTCAATCTATTCAATGCGATCATATTTGACAGATTTACATACGCAATAAGTGAAATTTAATCAAATTAACCCTAAATGAGAAGCGATATTAACGCTGCCGCCGCATCAGCGGCAATATTAAAATGTTCGAATCGACGAATGTAAAGTAAACAAAGCGCCGCCGCTGTGTGTGGTATCCATACTGTCCAAAGTCAAATAAAAATGGCCGCCGCCGCCGCATCGGCGGTATTATATTACACCCAAATCTATTCAATGCTGTCATATTTAACAGAATTACATACTGTACAAGTGATATTTGAGCAAATTAACCGCAAAAACGAACCAAAAGTAACGCCGCCGCTACAATGGTGGTGATATTAATATTGTCGACTGGAGGGAATTCCCAAATCTATAAATAAACTCACGGTTAGCTATCCGCCGCGGCTAAAACATTGGTGCATACCAATTCACACATTTCTCAAACCCCTGCTACCCTGAGGTAGCTAACCACGGCTAGTGCCTTAACTCCGGCTAAGCCTAACCCCGATTCGTGCATACGGCCCCTGGTGGCTGATTTGAGCTCTGCGAGGTGACGGGCGGTGAGGTGTTAGCACGCCGGCCGAGGGACGACCGGCGCCCGTTCAGCCTCGAGCCGTCAGGGCCGAGGGGAGACGGCCCGATCATCCTGGCGCCACGCCCGGCCTAAGTGGCAGCGGTCGGGCAACGAGAGCAGGCCCGCCCCGCCCAGGAGCCCGAAGTGCATTAAGCATAATGGTGGTGTGGTGTGTGGTGAGGGGGAAAGGACGTGAAGGAAGGTGGGGGCGGTGTGGTGAGGGAGTGGGGGGGGGGGGGAGTGAGGGTGAGTGGGATCGTGTGGTGACAGTATGGGGTAGTGAAGGGTGGAATGGTGTGGTGAGGGAACGGTTTGTTTGTTTGTTTGTTTTACGTCCTAGCAACATCAAAGGTCATATCAGGACGGGTACCGACTTGGACAGTGCACAATCATGGTGACTTTATAGTGCTGCCCCAATCGGAGGCCATGCCACCAGCACCATGACCGGATATCCCACTCAGTCACATTATCCTGACATTGAGCCAACGGGTCCTTGCCCTGTCCTATCCTAATAATTCCAAGCACATGGCTAGGAAGTGACAGGTATAAATTTTTAAGTCATTGGTTTGACTCGACCAGGGTTCAAACCTACAAGCCCATGGGTTCCGATCCCCCGATCTCCCAAAACAGGAGAGGGACGCTTAACTCATTCGGCCATCCCGTCTGGTCGAGAGTTGGGGCGAGTGGGACGGAGTGGTGACGGGGTGGAGGGGACTGTGTGGTGAGGGAGTGGATGGGAGTGAGAGTGGGTGGGATGGTGTTGTGAGGGAGTGGGGGTGTGGTGAGGGAGTGGAGGGGAGGGGAGTGAGAGTGGGTGGGATGGTGTTGTGAGGGAGTGGGGGTGTGGTGAGGGAGTGGGTGTGAGGGGACTGAGGGTGAGTGGGATGGTGTTGTGAGGAAGTGAGTGGAGTGGAGGGGAGTGGGATGGTGTTGTGAGGGAGTGCCGTGGTGTGGTGAGGGAGTGGAGGGGAGTGAGAGTGGGTGGGATGGTGTTGTGAGGGAGTGGTGGTGTGGTGAGGGAGTGGGTGTGAGGGGAGTGAGATGGTGTGGTGAGGAAGTGAGTGGAGTGGAGGGGAGTGGGATGGTGTTGTGAGGGAGTGCCGTGGTGTTGTGAGGGAGTGGATGGGAGTGGGATGGTGTGGTGAGGGAGTGTGGGTGTGGTGAGGGAGTGGAGGGTGGTGAGTGAGGGTGAGTGGGATGGTGTGGTGAGGGAGTGAGTGGAGTGGGGTGGTGTTGTGAGGGAGTGCCGTGGTGTTGTGAGGGAGTGGAAGGGAGTGAGGGTGGGTGGGATGGTGTTGTGAGGGGAGTGGGGGTGTGGTGAGGAGTGGAGGGGAGGGGAGTGAGGGTGAGTGGGATGGGTGTGTGAGGGAGTGGGGTGGGGGGTGAGGGAGTGGATGGGAGGGGAGTGAGGGTGAGTAGGATGGTGGTTGTGAGGGAGTGGGGGGGTGGTGAGCGAGTGGAGGGGAGTGAGGGTGAGTGGGATGGTGTTGTGAGGGAGTGGGGGTGTGGTGAGGGAGTGGGTGTGAGGGGACTGAGGGTGAGTGGGATGGTGTTGTGAGGAAGTGAGTGGGGTGGAGGGGGGTGGGATGGTGGTGTGGGGAGTGCCGTGGTGTTGGTGAGGGAGTGGAGGGAGTGGGGTGAGTGGGAGGGTGTGGTGAGGGAGTGGGGGTGTGTGGTGGGGGAGTGGAGTGGAGGGGAGTGGGGTGGTGTGGTGAGGGGTGGATGGGAGTGGGGTGGGAGGGTGGGGAGTGGGGGGTGGTGGGGGAGTGGAGGGGTGGTGGAGGGAGTGGGGGGGAGTGGGGGTGAGTGGGGGAGTGAGGGTGAGTGGGATGGGTGGGTGAGGGGTGGGGGGGTGGGTGAGGGGGTGGAGTGGAGTGGGAGGGTGGGTGAAGTAGTGTGGGTGTGGTGAGGGAGGGGGGGGTGGTGGGGGAGTGGGGGGGGTGGGGGGGTGGAGTGGAGGGGAGTGGGATGGTGTGGTGAGGGACTGGAGGGTGGTGATGGAGTGGAGGGGAGTGAGGGTGAGTGGGGTGGTGTGGTGAGGGAGTGGGGTGTTTGGTGCGGGAGTGGAGCAGAGGGGAGTGGGATGGTGTGGTGAGGGAGTCGGGGTGTGTGGTGAGGGAGTGGAGTGGAGTGGAGGGGAGTGGGATAGTGTGGTGAGGGAGTGGAGGTGTGTGGTGAGGGAGTGTGGGTGTGGTGAAGGAGTGGAGGGGAGTGAGGGTGAGTGGGATGGTGTGGTGAGGGAGTGGGGGTGTGTGGTGAGGGAGTGGAGTGGAGGGGAGTGGGATAGTGTGGTGAGGGAGTGGGGAAAGGAAGGAGGGGGACGGTGTAGTGAGGGAGTGGAGGCGAGTGGGGCGTTGTGGTGAGGTGTCGGTCTGGTGAGTGACGGTGAGTGAGGTGGGGTGAGTGAGGTGGGGTGAGGGGCGGGCAGAGATAACGAAATGAGTAAAGCAAGTACGAGAAAGATAAGGACGAGAAATAGAGGAAGTGGGAAGGAGATTTTTGTTTGTTTGTTGTTGTTTTACGTCCTAGCAACATCTAAGGTCATATCAGGACGGGTACCGACTTGTGATAGTGCGCACTCATGGCGACTTGATAGTGCTGTCCCACTGGGAAACCAGGCCGCCGGCACCATGACCTGGTGTCCCACTCAGTCACATTATCCTGACACTGAGCACACCAGTCCTTGCCCTATCCTAATAATGCCGAGCGCCTGGCTAGGAAGCGACAAGTATCAATTTTAAAGTCATTGGTTTGACTCGACCAGGACTCGAACCCACGACCCCACGATCTACCAGCACGGGAGACGGACGCTCTAACTCATTCGGCCATCCCGTCTGGGTGGTAAGGAAATGGGCGAAGAAACAGACACTAAGGCATGGAGCGGAAACCCAAGAAGGAAGACACGAAGGAGAAGAGGGAGAGCTGCACTCAAGCGACCACTTCCGTCCCAATATCTACTCTCCTCCAGCCCGTATGATACATCGGTCTGCTGCATGGGTACCGTCTGCACGGAAAAATAACATCAGCGTCATATTAAATCACTGGAATAATAGTTCGCTGGTATATATGTATGTGTGTGTGTGTGTGTGTGTGTGTGTGTGTGTGTGTGTGTGTGCGTGTGGGGAGGGAGGGTGCTGGAGGTTGAGGATGTCAAGTATTGATTCTACCTCAAAGACTCCGCCTAAGGTGGACATACGGAGTGCTAGGGGTAAAGTAGCCTGAAGCTGCTGGCACTGACACCTTGACACAAACACTCCACAACACACACACACACACTCTCTCCATCTCCACATGCCCACTCACCCCAGGCATCACCGTCTAACAACAATGGCACAATACGCGGTGGCCAAATCGGTAGAGCACAGGCTTCCTATGCGAAAGGTTGGGAGTTCAAATCTCAACCGAGTCAAGCTGATGACTTACGCAATTGATACTTGTCGCTACTTAGCCTGACGCTCGGCATTAATAGGATAGGACAAAGACTGGTGGGCTCAGCATCAGGATAATATGACTGTGTGGAATATCGGGGTTATGGTGCCAGTGGCCTGGTCTCTCAGTGGGGCAGCACTATAAAAGTTGCCATGAGTGTGCACTGGCACAAGTCGGTACCCATCCTGAAATGACCGTAGATGTTTCTAGGATGTACAAACACCAATGGCGCCACCTATCGTCAGTCCTGTATAGGCACTGTTGAGGAGAGGGTGGGACAGAATGAAAGTGAGGTGGGGGGTGGGGAGCGCAGCGAGTTGGGCTCTATGGCATCAGGGTATTTATCTGATGGCTCAAACTGAGTATATAGTAAAACCTCTCTAAATCGATCGACCATGGGACCGACTTTAAGTGGTCCATTTAGGGAGGTGGTCGGTTTAGGGATTTAGAATATTCTTACAATGGTATTTATTGCTGGGACCCAAATAAAGCGATCGACATAGGCGAGTGGTCGATCTGTGGAGGTGGTTGGAAAGACAGGTTTTACTGTATATTGTCTGGGGAAGGCTTGGAGGAAGTCGTCTAAAGGCTACATTCCTTACACGCGGTATGCGGCATGCGAATGCGGCAAAATATCGAAAAGCATCTAAGTGAAGAGGGGTGCTTCCATGTCTCCAAATGCGAATGCGAATGCGGAAACTGAATAGACTACATCACGGTTCCGACTGCGCATGCGCTGAAAACGGCGTTGGGAGCAAAGCAAAGGCATACACCCATTGAGTTTGCCGATATGCTTAGGGCAAAACTGGCATTTTATTCAAAATAAATAGAAATACATAACAATTTGCCATAAACATGGACGGAAGGATGCAATATAATAATATACTGAATATGTTTAAGACACAACTCTCCTTAATTAAGCATTTTGAGCTAAGAAACATACAATTTCAGTCACTTTACAGGCTGATGTTTACATCACCATTGATTAGCCAGAAGTAATTCTTGTTCTAAATATTAAAATGTCAAATGTGTCAACAAAAACTTGTTTCAAAGAAATATATAACCAATATCTGATTAACCCTACTCATTTTCTATTTCTACATATGTCATTAACCATAGAATATAAATAAAAACATGAATAAAATAAATAAAACTGACTATGGCTATGGCTCTAACACTACTCTGAGTGTCTAGATTTGTCTAAATCTAAATGCACATGGCATAAGATGTGCTGGTTATACTGATGTAAATGTAGTGCTGGATAAAAGATTAATATCTTAATTTATTATATATATTTTTTTTAGTTGGTATTCTATGTTTGAAACAAGAGCTGAGATGAGCTGAAACTAGCACATTTCATAGCTGCACCCAGTGTATTAGCATGTGCCATGTGCTTCTCGCGGCTTTGTTTTGGTCTGATACATCCCATAATGCACAGCGCCGCTGGAACCGTGATGTAATCTATTGGTCCATGTAGCCATCGGTGCGGCATGCGAATGCGAATGCTGCTGCGTTTGCCATAGAGAACAGTTGTGAGAAACCTGACACTATGTGTGGGTGTGGGTGTGGGTGTGGGTGAAAG
The DNA here is from genome assembly GCA_030323885.1 of Branchipolynoe longqiensis. Lineage (NCBI taxonomy): Eukaryota > Metazoa > Annelida > Polychaeta > Phyllodocida > Polynoidae > Branchipolynoe > Branchipolynoe longqiensis. The sequence goes on from CM059192.1 coordinate 51,037,183, forward strand.
GAATCAACCCGTTCGCATGCAGCATACTGCATTCGCATGCCGCATACCGCGTGTAAGGAATGCTAGCTTTAAGCTAGGATTCCTTACAGGCGGTATGCGATATGCGAATGTGAATGCGAATGCGGCAAAAAATCGAAAAGCATCTACGTCAATGGGCGTGATTCCTTACACATGGCATGCGGCATGCGAATACTGAATCGGTCCATGCACCGATCGGTGCGGCATGCGAATGCGAATGCTGCTGCGTTTGCCATAGAGAACAGTGGTGAGGAAACCTGACACTGTGTGTGGGTGTGGGTGTGGGTGTGGGTGAAAGGACCCATCCCGTAATCACGCCGCACGCCGCATACCGTGTGTAAGGAATCCTAGCTTTAGTCCCCACAATCAAGGATACAATCGAAGGTGTGCGCTGAGCCCTAACCCCAACCCCACCCCACACACACCAACTTCCCCCTCACCCCTCAGACCCCCACACACAGTCCCGGGGTCTTCCTACATCCTGCTGAGTCAGCCTTTTGCAAGTCGATACCCGAGAAACCGGGAAGAAACAGAACATGACAGGACACTCGCATGATCTGTTAATGCAAGAGGAAGACAACTAAAAAAAGACAGACAAAATGCTTTGCCATATTAGACAATTGTTACTAGAACCTTCCTCTCTCTCTCACACACACACACACACACACACACACACACACACACATGATAGGATACTCGCATGATCTGTTAATGCGAGAGGAAGACAACTAAAGAAAGACAGACAAAATGCTTTGCCATATTAGACAATTGTTACTAGAACCTTCCTCTCTCTCACACACACACACACACACGCACACACACACATGACAGGATACTCGCATGATCTGTTAATGCGAGAGGAAGACAACTAAAGAAAGACAGACAAAATGCTTTGCCATATTAGACAATTGTTACTAGAACCTTCCTCTCTCTCTCACACACACACACACACACACACACACGCACACACACACATGATAGGATACTCGCATGATCTGTTAATGCGAGAGAAAGACAACTAAAGAAAGACAGACAAAATGCTTTGCCATATTAGACAATTGTTACTAGAACCTCCCTCACACACACCAGACACACACACATACACACACACACACATACACAAGCTCCCTTTCTATTCAACAACCATATCCGCCCAATCTCACCTACTTCTCAATGACATTTTACAACCTACGACTTAGATACTGGAGCAATATTCAATCAAAATTTAGCCGTCATTTAAAAAGAAACAAAAGTAACTATTTGACAAATGTGTAGGTATAAATATGGGACGAGTGATTTTAAGTGTGTTTAGGGGAACGGGGCGCAGCTCAGGTGGTAGAGTGTCCACCTGTGAAGCTGTCGGTCATCCTATTGATCCTTCTCAGTGAATCCATTTGCGTTTGGGCTATTTTCCGTTTCAACCAGTGTCCTTTATCGGAAAGAGTAGGCTATGTGGCAGAATCAGGTTCCCTCCAAAGGAATATGTCCGAATGACCATATCCTTGACATCCAATAGCCGATGATAAAAATGAATGTGCTCTAGAGGCGCCATTATATAAAATAAGCTTTACTTTTTTCAAATGTGTTTAAGCCAAAGACAGGCTCATTTCAAGGCATTCCACCCACCATATCCACGTGGATGTCAAGTACTATTTTGACAAGAGCAAGTGTGTAAAATGGTCCTTTTCGGGTTCTTTTTTTTTGTATAGGGCAGGCCACGGTCAAGCATTGGATTCACCCTGAAATACAAAATGGCAAAGCATACAACACAACCATCCCACCTACCCGCAGTCCTGAAGGGTCCGGGTATGTTCTAGCACACTGGTGCACTATCTAAGGACAGGGCATGGGTGAACGGATGCTGTAACAAACCACAAAAGGGACAGGATCCTCTCCTGCAGGCCCGTATGTCATCTGAGTAGATGTACATAGTAGGCTAAGATATCATACTCATATTAGGAAAAAAACTTTGAAAAATACAAAAAAAACTAATATAGAAACTACTAACACCCAAAGCTCCAAACGGTTGGCTCGAGCAAGAGCAGGTAAACACTCCTGAGTGCGGGACCAGACCAAAATAGAATCACAGCTGCCCAGTGTTGAAAACAAGCACCCTCACAGGAGCTTATACGTTATGGACAGAATAAATAACTTGTCACAAACAAATATAAATATATATATATAAATAACATATTTATACGGAACTATTTTACTATAATTTAATATACACCAGGGAACTATTATTCCAGTGATTTAATATGATGCTGATGTTATTTTTCCGTGCAGACGGTACCCATATATCAAAATAACACATGTGCAATAAGAAAGAACATGTACATCATCAGCGTAGTTGACAAGATCTGCGTGAATGATAGATGGTGTTAAAAACAAAGAAAACCACCATCAGTGCCTCATCTTCGCAGACAATATATGGCTTGATAAAAGTATTTTACCTGCCCCACTCTTTGATGAATCGTGGATTTTGATGACGGAAAGGGCACTCACCTATAAAGAAAGATGTAATAAGAAGTTATTAATTGATATGTGATTTGAGGCCAGAGGGATGAGTATTGTAGTGGTCTGCACTGACCTCTCAGGCAAGTAACCACATAGACAGGTAGGCGTGGGGAGTGTGTTGATATCAGGGAGCCTAGGTGGTGTAATGGTTAGCACACTGGCCCGGAATGCAAAGAGATGTGGGTTCGAGTCCCCGCTCTAGGCGCAGTATTTCCCATTTTCCATCACCCCCACGACACTGGTTGCCGTGATCAGGATCCTGTACAAGCTTTGCGCTGTATGGTTGTTGAACCTACCCTGTGTATGTATGTGTTGGCATTGCCTGTATGTATGTAATTGTAAGCATTACAAGACTTACAATTCCAGGGGGACGAGTGTAGTGGTCTGCACTGACCTCTCAGGCAAGTAACCACATAGACAGGTAGGCGTGGGGAGTGTGTTGATATCAGGGAGCCTAGGTGGTGTAATGGTTAGCACACTGGCCCGGAATGCAAAGAGATGTGGGTTCGAGTCCCGCTCTAGGCGCAGTATTTCCCATTTTCATCATCCCCCACGACAGTATTAAACTAGGTGAAGATTAGGTCACTATGCTTTCCCGGTTGGTTGATTGGTTGGTTGTTGGTGTGTATGTCCTGGCAACAGCTAAGGTCATAGCAGGATGGGTACCGACTTGTGACAGTGCGCACTCATGGGGACTTCATAGTGCTGCCCCACTGGGAGACAAGGTCCCCAGCACCATTCAAACCCACCTGTTCGAACCATGGTCGAGTTAAACCAATGACTTAACAAATTTATACTTTGTCACTTCCTAGCCAGACGCTCGGCATTATTAGGATAGAGCAAGGACTGGTTGGCCCAGTGCCAGGATAATGTGATTCAGTGGGATATCCGGTCATGGTGCTGGCATCCTGGCCTCCCAGTGGGGCAGCACTATAAAGTCACCATGAATGTACACTGTCACAAGTCAGCACCCGTCCTGATATGACCTTAGATGTTGCCAGGACGTAAAACTCCAACAACCAACCAACCAGCCAGCGCCACTCAGCGACTCAGACCCATGTAGACTAGACTGACACTAGTGACAGAGAGGGAAGGGCGGGGGAAGAGGGCGGAGTGAGGAGGAAGGAAAGGGGGAGAAGGAGAGGAGGAGGTGGGACAATGAGGCTTAATGATGGAGGAGGGACAATGAGGGAGGAGGGTGGAGGAAAGGAGGGGGAAAGGAGGCGGAGTGAGGGAGTGAGTGAGGAAGGCAGGGAGTGATGGAGGAAGGCATGGAGTGAGGGAGTGATGGAGGGAGGGGGACGGAGGGGGAGAAGCAGGGAGTGAGGGAGGGAGGGAGTGATGGAGGAAGGCAGGGAGTGAGGGAGTGATGGAGGGAGGGGGGAGGAGGGGAGAAGCAGGGAGTGAGGGAGGGAGGGAGGGATGGAGGAAGGCAGGGAGTGAGGGAGTGACGGAGGAAGGAAAGGGGGAGGAGAGGAGGAGGTGGGGCAATGAGGGTTAATGGTGGAGGAGGGGGAGAATGCAAGAGGAGGGAGAATGATGGAGAATGAGGGAGAATGAGGGCGGAGTGATGGAGTGAGTGATGAAGGGAGGGAGTGATGGAGGAAGGCAGGGAGTGAGGGAGGAAGGCAGGGAGGAAGGCAGGGAGTGAGGGAATGATGGAGGAAGGCAGGGAGTGAGGGAGGAAGGCAGGGAGTGAGGGAGGAAGGCAGGGAGTGAGGGAGTGAGGGAGGAAGGCAGGGAGTGGTGAAGGAAGGCAGGGAGTGAGGGAATTATGGAGGAAGGCAGGGAGTGAGGGAATGATGGAGGAAGGCAGGGAGTGAGGGAGGAAGGCAGTGAGTGAGGGAGTGATGGAGGAAGGCAGGGAGTGAGGGAGTGAGGGAGGAAGGCAGGGAGTGGTGGAGGAAGGCAGGGAGTGAGGGAATTATGGAGGAAGGCAGGGAGTGAGGGAGGAAGGCAGTGAGTGAGGGAGTGATGGAGGAAGGCAGGGAGTGGTGGAGGAAGGCAGGGAGTGAGGGAGTGATGGAGGAAGGCAGGGAGTGATGGAGGGAGGGGGGAGGGACGGGGGGAGGGAGGCAGGAGATTCGTCACAAAAAACCTTTGGCATCCAAACCCATAAATTGATCAGGATCTTTTCTTTTAGTTTTACACGGATTAACTTTTTTTTCCAAAAATAATTGTTAAATTTTATTTATTTTTAAATATTATATGAAAGGGCCTGCATTTATCCACACTCAATTACGCGTCTCCTCCTTAAATGGCAGGTCGCGTGTGCGTTATAAACGCGGCGGCTGCTTCATTTCATAGGGCCGCCATGAATAGCGGTTGTCATGGTGACAGCGGTTGTCACGGCGCGCCCCCTGGAGGGTGTCGCATGCAAAGCGCCGCCAGCTCAGCCAGAAGCGCCGAGGCACCCATTTTCTTTGGGTTTTTTTTTCGGGGGGGGGGGGGGGGGTATTTTGCGCATGCGTGCTGATCTCTAAAAGGAACACCCGCAGGAAGCTGTGCGAACGGAAGGAGTCTGTCATAGTCATCTACTGCTCCAACCTCCCCAACCCCAGCTCCGATGGTGGCGCCACCACCCCGGCACACTGTAACTGCAACTCACTGTACCGCTGGGGGAAAAAGAAGTGTTTTAACCATTATTTATAGGTTTATCCATTTATATATTGAAAGAAAATTATATGTAGTTATTATAAATATATATTTATCCATATTGTTGTTTACACACACATGTGTGAGGGAAGTGTGTGAGGGAGGGAGATGGGAGAGGGAGTTGGTTGAGGAGAGGAAGGTGGGGGTGGGTGAGGGAGATGTGTGAGGGAGGTGTGTGAGGGAGATGGGAAAGGGAGTTGGGTGAGGAGAGGAAGGTGGGGGTGGGTGAGGGAGAAGTGTGAGGGAGGTGTGTGAGGGAGATGGGGAAAGGGAGTTGGGTGAGGAGAGGAAGGTGGGGGTGGGTGAGGGAGATGTGTGAGGGAGGTGTGTGAGGGAGATGGGGAAAGGGAGTTGGGTGAGGAGAGGAAGGTGGGGGTGTGTGAGGGAGATGTGTGAGGGAGGAGTGTGAGGGGGGGGAGATGGGAAAGGGAGTTGGGTGAGGAGAGGAAGGTGGGGGTGGGTGAGGGAGATGTGTGAGGGAGGTGTGTGAGGGAGGAGGGGGTGAGTGAGACCTGGGTGAGGGAGGTACGGTGAGTAGGGATCGGCTACATCACTATGACGAGTGTAACGGACTAAATGCATGCAGCGCCACCCGGGCGAGAGGCGGCGACGAGCAGAAGCTCTCGGGGAGCAAGCAAGCCGCCACAGATTACAGATAGCGATCCACGCGAGAGGCGGGGCGGAGGCGGGGCGGGGCGGGGCGGGGCGGGGGAGGGTCAAGGCAGCAGATCCATAGCACAGAGACCATGTCCCTGAACAGATGTGGACGGAGGCCGGGTGCGAGGGGTACGGGTGTGTGGGGATTGTGGTAGGAGCTGGAGAGGTTGGGTAGCAGGAGGAACACAAGTAAGAGTAAGAGGAGGGGAAGGGGGAATGGGGAAGGGGGAGGAGGATGGGGGAAGTGTGAAGGAAAGGGAGGATGTGGGGAAAGGGGAGTGGAAATGAGCAAGTGGTGGTGGTGGTGACGATGGTGGTGGTATTGGTGGTGGTGGTGGTGGGATTGGGGGTGGTATTGGTGGTGGTATTGGGTGGTGGTGGTATTGGTTGTGGTCGTGGTGGTGGTATTGGTGGTGGTGGTGGTGATGGTGGAGATGGTGGAGGAGGAGGAGGAGGAGGAGGAGGAGGTGGTGGAGGTGGTGGTGGTGGTGCTGGAGGTGGTATTGGTGGTGGTAGTGGTGGTACTGGTGGTAGTGGTGGTATTGGTGGTGGTGTTGGTGGTGGTATTGTTGGTGGTGGTGGAGATGGTGGAGGAGGAGGAGGAGGAGGAGGTGGTGGTGATGGTGGTGGAGTAGGAGGAGGAGGAGGAGGAGGTGGTGGTGGTGGTGGTGGTGGTATTGGTGGTGTTGGTGATGGTGTTGGAGGAGGTGGAGGTGGTGCTGATACAATTAGAAAGATAAGTTGATAGTGTATCATAAGCTGTCTAGTGGTCTACCTGCCCCGCCCCCTCTCTCGGGCCATTCACCTCTCTAACCCCCCCACCCCCCCACACACACATACACCACCACCACCACGCCCCCCACCTAACCCCCACTCTGCGCTGGGCGTGACTCTCCACTCGCTCGGAAGTTTAACAAAAAAAAAGATAAGTTGTCATCTTGACATTGCAGGGCTAATCATCAACCACCAAACACTCACTCAGTACAAAACTGACACACTCAGAAAAGCATGTTATATTAATTAATACCAATATAGCACGGCCAACCAGCACCTTCTCGAGTAAGTTCGCCTTCTCTCTCCAGGTCAGATAGCATGGTGCACATGGTGGGTCTAGCAGGAAGACGGTTTGCCACACCGTCCCGACCGCCAGCCCCCCCCCCCCCCCCCCCCCCCCCCGCCCATGGTAGATAAGCCGATGTCCGAGCGTGCTTAGGGCATGCACAGTGGTGCTACGGCTTGTAAACGAGGCGAATCACAACCGCACGGTTTGACACTACCAGGGATGAAAGTGGTCTCCGGGAAAAAAAGCGGAAATACTGATATTCTCCCATAGGTTTAACATTGTCAGGGAATCGTGGGAAATTCCCGGAAGTCTGGTTTTAAATATATTGGTATATGCTGAAAGTGCTGCACCGTTTGAAGCATGTTTTAGTAGTGTACGCTGATAGTGCTGCAATGCTTGGAGCATTTATTAATATTAGTGGTGTACGCTGATAGTGATGCGGCGTCAGCACCATCAAAGAAGAGGATAATAATAATATTAATAATAATAATAATTAGTATACGCTGATGGTGCTGCGGAAATCCACGGAATCGCGGAGATCTTTCATCCCTGCACTACATGGGCACAATGAAGGCTGGAGGGGGGAGGGGTAGGGGGAGGGGGGGGGGGGGGGATAGGGCAGGGCAGAGGAGAGCTCTTGGGGGATGGAGGTGCTTTCTAAAAAAAAATTCACCTGAACTCTGAAGAAAAATTCCCACATAGCACAACTAGAAGCAATGAACTTAGTAGCAGCCCTATATGCATTAACCCCAATAAACATTGAAAACTACAAACCTATTATAAATACAGATAATGAGGCCTCGCAACTAGTCTTAGAGTCAGGCAGAGGTAAGGATATGGTCTTATGTGCAGGTGCAAGAGAGATATGGCGAATCTCGGTGGAATATACCTGTGTAATAGAGATAAACCAGAAACCAGGAAAAGTCCTAGTATTAGCTGACACATTAAGCAGATACCGTGTAACTCAAGCAGAAAAAACTAAAGCAATTGAGATGTGCAAAAACCCAAGCTTGTCCAAAATATATGTTAATCACCTATTCACCGCAGCCTCGCTTAAAGTATAAAATTAAGTTGCCTTGACCTTTTCATTTTTTATGTGCATTTTTATTGTGTCTATTTTATTGGATGCACTCTGGCAGTTTAGGTGGGCAAAGTGCGTGCACCTTCCAAGCCTGCATTCAATTTGGAAATATGCACACAGATAGTGATGCAGCAAACAAACTAAATACACACTTTGCCACAGTAGGACAAAGGTTATCAAAGAAATTCACAAGAATCTGGGAAAACAAGTCAGAAAATATCCAGGATGAAATCCCCACCTGCAAAACTGACCTAAAAGAACTAACACAGCTAATAAATGACATAGATGAAAACAAACCAAGTGGGATAGATGGAATACCCACAAAAATACTAAAAGAGGCACTCCAAGCCATCCCAGATACCATGGTCGACCTGTTCAACATATCATTTGAGCAGGGACACTTCATCACAGCATGGAAGATGGCAACCATCACCCCCATATACAAAAGTGGTGACAAACAAAACATGGGGAACTACAGACCAATATCAATCTTGCAAACACCAGGCAAGCTAATTGAAAAAATATTCCACAGGCACATAAATGAGCACCTGGAAAAAACCAATATACTAAACAAGAGGCAAGGAGGTTTCAGAAAACTCCACTCCACATCAAAAACAATAGCAAACCTAACAAGTGATGTGCTGGCATCATTGAACCAAAAGAAATTAGTTGGAGCAGCCTTCATCGACTTCAGCAAAGCCTTTGACACTGTAGACCACAGCATATTAATAAGAAAATTAAACAACATGGGCATTAAATCCAAATCAATAAACTGGATAAAATGCTACCTAAACAACAAGCAGCAAAAAACTAAAGTAAATGGTACACTCTCAGACCAAAAGACTATCACCTGTGGTGTACCCCAAGGATCAGTCCTGGGACCACTACTATTTATACTATACATAAATGACCTAGAAAAATGGCTGGAGACAGAATGTCTCCAGCTATATGCAGATGACACTGTCGTATATGCAGAAGGAAGCACAGTAGAGGAGGTAGCTGTTGCTGGACTGAAGAGTGTATCGAGGTATCCAACCACACTAACTATGTTATATACAGTGATTCCTTCTCTTGCCTCCTGGCTGTTGCTGGACTAAAAACGAATCACCCTATTCTAGCAACGGTCATTTATAAAATGAACCAACTGACAACAGATGGGTATGATATCCACCTGTGCTGGGTGCCTGGCCATGCTGGCATACAAGGAAATGAACGAGCTGATCGGGCTGCGAAGAAGGCCCTGAACTGTGATCTTGAACCGTGTCTGATCCCTCACTCTGATCTGAAACCACTAATAGCCACCCACATAAAATCCAAATGGCAACATGAGTGGGATGAAAACATCAATAAACTTAAAGAAATTGAACCATCTGTGGGAAAGCCACCACAGACTCATGCGGGAGGTCGGCGAGACCAAGTGGTCCTTAGCCGCTGCCGTGTTGGCCACTCGTGGCTTACACATGCTTTTCTGCTCAAGGGGGAACCTCCCACTGAATGTATTGGGTGTCAGTCCCCACTGACACTCAAACACATTTGACTAAGTTGCGTTGATTTTTTGGCCCTGCGCCAACGGTTCTACACTGCAGACAGTATGCGTGACCTTTTTACTAAGGTAAAACAGGAAAACATTTTAGCCTTTTTGAGGGCAGCTGGACTGTACCACCTTATATAGTTTACTAAATGGATTCTATTAATTATTAATGAAACTTTTCTTTTTCTATGGGAATTTGTTTCCCTTGACCACAGATATATGATTGTGAGCTTTCTAATTTAATTAGTGTCTATTGGCACATAATTGATTGTCTGCTTTTACATGTCAAAGCGATGGTTTGAACAAAAAACAAACATTTCTCGCCGTGAATATGGCCTATGCTGCCGACACGGCGTAAAGCAACCACCAATCAATCAATCAATCGGTAGCAACCAAACTGAACAACCTCCTGCTAAAGCTGGACAGCTGGTGTGAATCCAATAAAATAACCATCAATGCAAATAAATCTAAAACAGTACTCTTCTCACATACAGCAATCACAGGAAGAAACCTACAATGCACACTAGGAAACCAAACACTGGAAAGTGTAAATCACTACAAATACCTAGGCCTAGAACTAGAATCTGTGTGTAACAACAACACACAGATTCTGTGTGTACAATCTGTGTGTAACAAAAATCATACAAAAAGTAAATCACAAACTATGGCTATTTGCTAAACTAAGAAACTATATGACACAAGATGTGTCAATAAAAATCTTCAAAGGCATGGTACTCCCCTACTTTGACTATGGGGATGTAAGCTACATGGGTGCTAAAAAAGAGCTACTTAAAAAATTGCAGATACTACAAAATAGGGCTCTGAAAATATGCCTGAAAGTAGACAAACTACACCCCACTTATGACCTACACAAAAGAACTAAAGTAAAGCTACTAGAAAACAGAAGGATAATCCACCTAAAAACATTAGCATATGGATATAGCCAAGACATTAAGCGTCTAACCCAACCACTAAGGGACACCAGAGCAAGCAAGGCACCACTACTGAGACAGACCAGAAGCCAGATCAAAGCCCATGAAAGGAGCACACTGGAAATGGCCGCCAAGGCATGGAATGCGCAAACGGTGAAAGAAAGACAAATCCCTGACCTAAAAACGTACAAAAAATATCTGTGCAAAATAAAAACTGGGAACCCCAACTGAACTGCACCAGAAGGGGGCAGGTGATATGTCACGGCCCACCAACTGGACAGCCCAGGGTGGGATAACCGCAAATATAAAAGCCAGATAACATATCCAACAACAATATAAATCAAATCAATTTCAAACAAACATAACTCAACCAGCTATTACGTACAAGCCTATGGACATGTAAATAAAATAGGCTAGTATAGAATTAAGTAGAAAAAAGCAGAAAACTCTTCCAAACAAAACCCCAAAACACTAACAGAGAACCTTAAGAAAACAACTAACATAGTAATAAGAATAGAACAAAAATACAATGCCAAGAGGGCCCAAAAAAACTAACATAGCCTACTAAACGTACCAACATACTATCTATCTGCTACTGAAATGCAGACAATCAAATAACTTATCAGCAGCTACTGTTTGGTAAGACAACACCAACACTACAGCTGGCCAGCATTGAAAACAAGCCTGGGTACCCAGGCTTACATGCTATGGACAGAATAAATACAGCCTCAATAACAAAATATAAAATTGTATGTCATTGGTTTGACTCGACCAGGGTTTGAACCCACGATCTACCAACAGGGGAGACGAACACTTTAACTCATTCGGCCATCCCGTCTGGTTGGGATGTGTGGTGACAGTGGGATGTGTGGTGACAGTGGGATATATGGTGACAGTGGGATGTATGGTGACAGTGGGATGTATGGTGACAGTGGGATGTACGGTGACAGTGGGATATACGGTGACAGTGGGATATACGGTGACAGTGGGATATACGGTGACAGTGGGATATATGGTGACAGTGGGATATATGGTGACAGTGAGATATATGGTGACAGTGGGATATATGGTGACAGTGGGATATACAGTGACAGTGGGATATATGGTGACACTGACAGGCGGCAGTACGTTGACACAGGCTTCTGGCAACGCGGGCTGTATGGTCACATGGTCCGTCTGGTGATGTGGGTATTGAACAATGTTGAGGCTAGGTATATATAATCTACAAATGTAGATTATATATAGGTTTTTTTCTTCTTTAACAAAAAAAATTCATACATGATGTTTTAAAAGAAACACAATATTTTCAATATAATTTAAACAACTTAATAAATTTCAACTGGAGTTGTTTGGGAGAAGAGTCGCTGAGCCAGGAAGCGATCGTCGGGGTACAAGGACTGTCGCCTCTTGCGGTGCCCCTCCCCCCCCCCCCCCCCCCCCCCCCCCACCACGGGTGCGCACCCTGGCGGCGGGACTCCGGACAAATGATCCAATAAAAGAAAGGACATTGATTGTGGCGAGTTCCCTTGTGGGGGCGATGGGGAGAGGGAGTCGACTGGGAACAGGCTCCTCGTTTGTCTTGATTCCCACCGACAATAGTCTCTCTCTCTCTCTCTCTCGCTCTCTTCGGGGTATGGAAGGAGGGCGGGGGGGGGAGGGGGGTGGAGGGGGAGGGAGGGAGGGGAGGGAGAGGGGAGTGGGAGGAAGGGAAGGGAGGGGAGGGAGAGAGAGGAAGAGGAGGAAGGGGAGAGGGGAGAAGGGGAGAGGGAGTGGAGGGAGAGGGAGGGAGGGAGGGGAGGGAGGGGAGGAAGAGGAGGAAGAGGGGGGTGGGGACAGGGAGAAGGGGAGAAGGGGAGAAGGGGAGAAGGGGAGCGGGAGGAGAAAGGTAGGGAGGGATGGTAGGAGGTAAAGAGGGCTGAAGGGAAGGGGGAGGAAGGAGAGGAGGGAGGAGGGAGGAGGGAGGAGGGAGGAGGGAGGAGGTAGGAAGAGGAGCAGGTTGGGGAAAGAGGGAAAGACTCAAAGAGTGAGGAAGGAGTGAGTGTGTGTGTGTGTGGGGGGGGGGGGGTGCTAACAGGTGTTCTCATCTCACTTTAACTCGGCACAAGTGGCGTAAGAGGTGGAGGAAAGCCACTTGTGTTAAGAACTGTTGAGTAGCAAAACGGTTTGTGGGCGCTTTTTGGGATGGGAGGCACAAACACTGTGAGATAAGACTAAAGCTGAGATTCCTTCTACGCGGTATGCGGCATGCAGCATGCGGCATGCGGTATGCGGTATGCGAATGGGAAGATTCCTTCTACACGGTATGCGGCATGCGGCAGACGGCACATGACTGGCTATATTTAAAAAATAAAAATAAACAAGTATACTCCATACTGCACTGTATATGCCCTAATATGGCATGTATATCCATGTACCTCTTGGTACTGCACATGGAGGTTCCTACCTTTATAATTACCAAATTATAGATAAGTATTCATATTTTTGTGGCTCTGGTAGCATTTTTACCAACCCGAACCCCCACCACAACCACTACCATATGTTTCCACTCAGCAGCCTTGACAACCCCCCTCCCTGACCCTTGTCCCGGCTGTCCGTAATTATCAGTCGCCTCCTCCAGCCTTATATCAATGGACAAATGCGACTGATGCTTTTCTATTCGCACCCCTGTGTCGCATGCCGCATGCCGGACCGATCGCTACAGGGACCGATCGAGTTGTCGCATTCGCATTCGCATTCGCATTCGCATTCGCATACCGCGTGTAAGGGTTGCAGCCCATTGACTTCAAGTCATTTCGATTTTTTGCCGCATTCGCATTCGCATACGCATAACGCATACCGCGTGTAAGGAATCCTAGCTTAAGGGGGCGTGTTTATGTGTGCGAGCGCATGTTGGTGTGCGTTTGCTCAGTAATCTAGTCCTAAACGCCGATATCTCTGCTCATCGTGAGCAGAGAGCCTTAATAGTAAATTTAAAAGGTCTCCACCATCCGCGACCCAACAGCAACAGGCCCCGCAGAGGTAATGGATTAGTTGGTTGTTGGAGTTTTAGGTCCTAGCAACATCTAAGGTCATATCAGGACGGGGCAGAGGTAAAGGAGGGGGGGGGGCGAACAGTTAAAGCTGCAGTCCAATGAAAGCATCACATTTTCTAAACCAAAACATTTGTCGATATGTTATTCTACATATTCAACTAAGATAGTCGACGTATTCGACTGGGCCTTTCCATGCAAATATCAAAATATTTCTTTACAACCAGTACCGAAAGTGGGTTTCTAGACGTACTATTCAGAAGTGTGTTGGTGGTTCCATTCACAAGGTCACGTGGTGTATTTCAACATGGCTGATTCGGAAAGGTTGAAAGATTCAGTGGTTTCAGCCAATCAGAGCTGTTCTTTTTCCATTGCATGATCTGGTTGGCTCTTTTCTATTGGAAATGGCGGCCCCATATGATCTGATTGGCTCTTTTCTATTGCAAATGGCACCCCCCCCCCCTAGGGAGCAGCCATTTGCAATGGAAAAGAATAGCTCTGATTGGCTGAAACCACTGAAGCCATGACTGGTCCTATTTGCATCCGAAAACTGCACAGGTGGGCGGAGCCTAAATTATGCGGATGGAAAGGTTCCAGTCGAATACGGCCAATGATGCACTTATTAAGCACTTGTTGCTACATAAAAGGTTATATTTCATTGCTAAAGCCTGGTGTTAGAATTGTTATGAAAGATCAGTGCAGACTACTAGTACTACGTATATATATACATACTGGAGCCCCCTTATCAGAGACTCCAACACAAGGACCAGAGGACACTCCCTGAAGCTGAGGAAGCGGTACTCCAGACTGGACCTGCACACTTTTTTGTTCAACTTTAGGGTGGTTGACCCGTGGAATGACTTGGCGGAGAGTGTCGTACCAGCAGAGTCGGTGAACTGTTTCAAGTCCCTACTGGATGCATACTGGTCAAGAATTATGTATATCTTGGAGCCAGTAACAGTTGCTACAATCCACCACAACTGAAGAACTGTCTCGATTTCTATTAATTAAGAGCGGCTAACAGGTCCATGGACAAAGAAGATCACCAACAAAGAAGTTCTCAGAAAAATTAAAAATAAGAAACACTTGTTTGCCACTATACAGACAAAGAAACTTATTTATTTTGGCCACATCATTCGTCAGAGTTCAATATACCGTACATTGTTGGAAGGGAAGGTGAATGGCAGCAGAGGGAGAGGGAGACCAAGAACATCATGGTTTACAAATATTTCACTGTGGACAGGCTTGAATTATACACAGTCTATCAGAACAGCACACCAAGTGGAGAACCATTGCATCCAACCCTCGACTAGAGGACGGAACTATTGATTGATTGAACAGGTCCAAGGCCTATTATAGCTATATCCTCTTGATTGATTGATGTGTATACATACACACATATATAATAGCCGTACACAACAAACATAAGATACCGCTTAAAGAATAACATACATCAACATAGACACAACATGTACACAATGTATGGTGGTGTGTAGGGCTATTTAACAGAGGCCCACACACATACACCTACATGTATGTAACTCTTTACTTTGTTATTGTTTGTTGGAGGTGTTACATCCTGGCAACATCTAAGATCACATCAGGATAACCATCGAAATTTGACAGTGTGCACTCATGGCGACTTCAAAGTGCTGCCCTATTGGGAGACCAGACCTCTGGCACCATGACCCAATTTCCCACTCAGTCGCATTATCCTGATACTGAGCTAACCTGACCACATCCTAGTTAGGCCGGGCTAAGTAACGACAAGTATCAATTTTGTAAGTCATTTGGTTTGACTTGTCTGGATTTCGACGTCCCACCCTTCCGCATGGGAAGCGTGCTCTCGCTCTCTCTCTCGCTCTCTCTCTCGCTCTCTCTCTCGCTCTCTCTCGCTATCTCTCGCTCTCTCTCACTCGCTGTCTCTCACTCTCTGTCTCTCTCTGCGGTGGCGCTTGCTGTATGCAGCTCTTTAAAGGCCAGTTGGCAAGGCATGCTAAGTGGAAACTGCTGTCAGCGGCCGCCACTCCACGCCCAGTTAACCCACGCCCCATTGATCATACACTCGCCATATTACACCCCAACATCAGCACATGGCTTCCACCTCGCCTAACCACCACAGCGGCTGCAACACGCGCAGAGGGCACAGCGCGCTACTACCACACGGTCATCCTCAAGGTGCATAGTTCGCAGTGATTGGTTGGCTGTTGCAGTTTTACGCCCTGGCAACATACGTCCTGGCAACATCTAAGGTCATATCAGGACGAGTATCGACTTGTGACAGTGCGCACTCCTGGTGACTTTACAGTGCTGCTCCACTGGGTTGGTTGGTTGTTGGAGTTTTATGTCCTGGCAACATCTAAGGTTATATCAGGATGGGTACTGACTTGTGACAGTGCGCACATATGGTGACTTTATAGTGCTGCCCCACTGTGAGACTAGGCTGCCAGCACCATGACCCAATTTCCCACACCGCCACATTATCCTGATACTGAGCTAACCAGCCCTTGTAATACGAAACGCTAGGCTAGGTAGCGACAAGTATCAATCTGTAAAGTCGTTGGTTTGAATCGACTGTGAATCGAACTGACGGCCTTCCACATGAGAAGCCTGCACTCTAATGATTTGGCCACTGTGCCCGGTAACACACCAACAGTAGTTGAGGACAGTTCCAGAGCGCTACCGGACGCGGTGGCCGAATCCGTAGAGCGAAAGCCTCTCGTGTGGAAGCTCGGAGTTGAACCCGGCAGAGTCAAACAAATGATTAACAAAATTGATGCTTGTAGCTTCTTAGCCAGATGCTCGGCATTATTTTGTCACAAATCGGCACCCATCCTGATATGACCTTAGATGTTGCTAGGACGTAAAACTCCAAGAACCAACCAACCACGTGGCGCCACCTACCACTAGTACCAGACACCCATTCCGAATGCCAGCCTTGCCCGTTTCACAGTTCCGGAGCGTCCTGCCCGAGGCGCCAGATGCTCTCAGCCCCATGCACCACGTGACTTCAAGTCACGCGACATCGTCACAGACACGAGAAAGGAGGAGATGGCCTTCGGAAGTGGGTCGGTCCTAACTTAGCGTCCTTCACAACAAAACAGCAGTGTGCTACACTCTATTATACACGGGCGAACATTGTCGTTAAAGCACCAACTGACAGCGAGGTGGGCGATAATAGAGTCACCACAGCTAAGATAATATGTGCTGATTCATCCGAGGGATAAAACTAGTAGGAATGCGCTTGGAGAGAATTGGATGAAACATGACTTTTGGTATTTTCCCGAACCATTCTAAAGCCTATAAGTATAAAGCCTCTGAGAGAATGTTCCGCCTTTTCACGGAAAAGTGGCGTTCTCTGTAGCGGAGTGGTTAGAGTGTCTGACTTTTTTCTAGGTCAGACTCCTAATCTGAGGGTTGGCGGTTCGATTCCCCATGCCCCCAGCTCTGCCAATTTGGATTTCCACCGCTGTGTATAACTTACAGCGTCATCAAAGGCCGGTTGCTCTCATACCATGTCTATGTGGTGTGGGAGGTTAAAAATCCCATGGGTCGGTAAAAGTGTAGGCTCGGGCTTTCTATCGACCAGCAGTGGAGTGGGGAAGACCAATCGTCTGTGACTGGGATTTCCCCTGCTTGGGACAACTAATGTACCCAAAAAAAAAGAAAAAAAAGAGAGACAAATAAGTGTTCACACTTCCTGTCTACCATTCGCTATATCGCTATATCGAAATCCACCCCAATGCAATATAATATAGGGGAGGTCCAATAAAGGCCAGCCACTGACCCAACACAGGTCGTTGTGTATGTGTTTGTTTGTTTGTTGGGGCTTTACATCCTTGTAACACTGGCCTCTTTCTGGATATTAGGTAGTAAATGGAGAAAATACATATAATTATATTCTTTGTTTGTTACTGTTAGGGTCTTATGTCTTAGATATTTTAGAAACAACACAAGTCGCAAGATTATATAAAATGGTGGTGGTGGAGGTGGTGCCAGCTTTTTGTTTGTTTGTTGTTGCTTTGTGTCCTAGAAACATTTAAGGTCAATCAGGACGGGTGCTGACTTCTGATAGTATGCACCTATGGCGACTTTTATAGTGCTGCCCCACTGGGAGACCAGGATGTTGGCACTATTACCCGATATCCCACACCGTCACATTATCCGGACACTGTGCTAACCAGTCCATGTCCTATCTTATTAATGCCAGGCTAGGTAGCGATAAGTATCAATTTTATAAGTTATTGGTTTGACTCGGTTCGGATTTGAACTCCCAACCTTTGGCACAGGATGCTTGCGCTCTGTCGATTCAGCCACTATTTCCCTGGTGGTGTAGCGATAGTTGGTTTTGGTGCTGGTGCTGGGTGGCTGTGCCAGTTATTGTTATTGGTAGTTATTGTTGTTGTTGCTGTTGTTATTACTGTTATTGGCAGTGGTGTTGGTGGTGTTGGTGGGTGGTACTAAGGAGGGAGGTGTACACACAGAGCTACATGCAATTTCGCGAGTTACACGATGCTACAAAAAAAAACCCGGGAGGTTAGCCACATGACCAGAAACCGCTATGCGGGCCAGATACTCCAGAAGCATCATCTTTTGTTGTTGCAAATAGCTTTCCTCTTCAGAATAATCCATTCACGCATTACAAACCTAACCTTCAAAGGTGTGACAAAAACTAACATAGCATCTCTAGATTAAAACACTAATCGCATGCGCACAAGGTTTTGCAAATGTTGACTATTTACTAAATATAAAACAAAACCAAAAAATATATATTAAAAATTGGGAACTCCCTGATTTTACACCACAAACAAGTTTACAGAAATTATTGATAAAGGAAATCAATCCATATGAATAATGACCACTACTGCACAGCGGCGTAAACAAGTGTATGCACATAGCCATTATGAGCAGAATAAACAAATGATCACATAAAAAATACAAGTCTGTGAAGAAAAAATTGATGAATAAATACATTTACTTCATTTTGTAATTGGGTTATTCTCCAAAACTTGGCAGCACATATTTGGTTCTCAAATAATTATTCTAGCCTCTGTCTATTAGATATGTTAGCAGCTCAATATGTATTGAATCTATATCAAAATTACACTTGTATGATTTTGTGCTAGAGTGAAAATGCGAAAATTTACATATTGAAATCATTCATTTAGCCAAACTTTTTTCAACTTTTTTCTTGTAAGACATAACATTGTTTGCTTAAATGTAATCAATAAAATCTTGTTTGACTTTGTCGTGTATGTTAAAATAATGTTCTGGATGTGTCTTTGATTTTTATGTTACAACGAGTGATATTAACGAATTGCTCAATTTATATAAGATCTAAATCATGAAGTGAAATCTATTCTGTTCAACTCTGACATATGCACAATATGCCAACCTTTGTAGAAACATTCTGCTATTATCTGGAATATTTCTTGCTATTATTTGGAAGGTTTTCACTTTCGGTTTCCATATCACACTTTAGTGCCTAGTTTTAGAAAAATGACCCAATTATGAATCTCAGATATAATCACAGCATACCTGAGTGAGGCTAGTAGAAATTACAAAATGATATATTTAATAATAATACCCCAGTCACACTCCTGCTTGCGACCACAAAAAGGGGTAGTCGCAAAGAGGTCACAAAGTGATCGCCAACCTCCTTGCGACCAAACTAGCCACAAGGAGGTTGCAGCTACTCAACTAAAAACCTTGCGACCAAAATGGGCGTCCATGACCATTGCTTTGCTCACACAGAGGTCACGAGGAGGTCGGTTTTTTTGGTCCAAAAAGGTCGCAAGTGGTCACAGGCCGTCGTGTGACTGGGGCTTAAGTAGATGCTTTCTTTCCCAAGTCTAATTTCAGAAGAGGTTCTTTCTGTTAACAAAATTTTCTACATGCTCTGATTCATCTGGCTAGTTTTAGTAACGTTTTTGTTTGTTCATTACATTCGTTGATTAAGCAGGGGAAATTTCAATCACAGAGAATTGGGCTTCCTTATTCCACTGCATCAAAGCATATGCTAATAAAACCAAGCCCCGGGTTAGGTTATGTAGTGACAAGTATCAATTTTGTTTAAAGTTGCATACTCCGATGGTTTTGAGTTTCTGGCATTTTCTGAGATAACTACATTAGGTTGATCGTTATAATGTACCTTACTTTAGCTTGAGGTAACTTTTATTTTAAGTGGCTAACTTTTGAGATATTTGAAGTGCAACCATGCAAACCATGCAACCATGCAAACCTTTGGCAAGCATGCCAAAACTCTGATACAATATCCTTCTGCAGTAATGGGTTCTATTAAATTGCCTCAGTATTCCCTTCTGTGTGGCGATAATTGCGTAATAAGTGCCTCAGTATATGTTAGATATGTAGAATTAAATGTAGATGAGTTTTTTTTGTTTTGAAAATTTTATGTTTCATCGGACTATGCAACTTTAAGTCGTTGGTTTAACTCAGCCAGAAAGACACTACCATCTGCATAGGAAGTGTTTGTTTATTGGTGGTTGTTTTATGTCCTAGCGACATCTAAGGTCATATCATTGTTTTGTTTGTTGGTTGTTTTACATCCTAGCAACATCTAAGATCATATCAGGACGGGTACCAACTTGTGACAGTGTGCACTCATGGCAGCTTTATAGTGCTGCCACACTGGGGAGACCAGGCTGCCAGCACAATGACCTGATATCCCACTCAGTAACATCATCCTGACACTGAGCCAACCAGTCCTTGCCATCTCCTAATAATGCCGAGGACCTGGCTAGGAAGCGACAAGTATAAATTTTTAAGTCATTGGTTTGACGCGCAACTCATTCGGCCATCCCGTCTGGTGCATGGGAAGCGGGTTATCTACTTATTCGGCAACCTCATCCTGTCATTTCAATTGCCAATATGGCTAGTTATTAAACTTGCATAGTCCAACAGTTTTGAGTTTCTGTCATTTTCTTAGATAAATATATGGGGTTGATCGTTAAAATCTACCATCCTTTAGTTTGAAGTAACTTTGCTTTAAAATAACTAACGTAAAAAGATATTTTAAGTGTAAACATGTGAAATGAATATTGGCATGCTTGTCAAACCTCTGACTCGATAGGTTCTATTAAACTGATTTAGTAAAGGCCCCAGTATCTATATTCGATATGTAGGTTCAAATCTAGATAAGTATATTGCTTTGGAAAATCTTATGTTTTAATCAGACTATGCAACTTTAAGGCTACTATTTCATAACTTAAAATTAAACTAGATGAAGTATTATTTAAAATATATAATTTAAAATATTAATAGGTGAACCCTTTTTTTTATGGGAAGCAATGAAGGCTGGGAATCAGTTTACACAACAGTTAAATTGTGATTTGCGAGAGAACAGACTGATCAGCAATTCCAGCTTGACTATGCTCAGGCATAGGTTTAAAGATTATGCACCACAAAATCCAATCTATAATTGCTTGCTGGTTGGGGCTTTATGTCCCA
This sequence comes from Branchipolynoe longqiensis, assembly GCA_030323885.1. Classification (NCBI taxonomy): domain Eukaryota; kingdom Metazoa; phylum Annelida; class Polychaeta; order Phyllodocida; family Polynoidae; genus Branchipolynoe; species Branchipolynoe longqiensis. Next base: position 51,058,133 of record CM059192.1, read on the forward strand.
GCAACACCCAAGGTCATATCAGGTTGGGTACCGACATGTGACAGTGTGCGCTCATGGTGATTTTATAGTGCTGCCTTACTGGGAGACAAGGCTGCTGCCACAATGACCCGATATCCAATTCAGCTACATTATCCTGATACCGAGCAAACCAGCCCTTGACTTATCCTATAACTGCCAAACACCAAGGTAGGGAGGGAGCGCGCAACAAGCATACATTTTCTAAGTCATTTGTTTGGCTCGGCCAGCCAGCATCAATTCAGCCATTCCATCCGGTCAATCGATAACTAAATACCCAAACTAGTAATGTAATAAAATCTACACCAAAGTACATGACCTACTTAATCATAACATACTCATTCACTTACAAGCTACCCACTGGCCTAAATGGCCGAACCGTTAAGGTTGGTTGTTGGAGTTTACGTCCTGGCAACATCTAAGGTCATATCAGAACGGGCACTGATGTGTGACAGTATCCACTCATGGTGACTTTATAGTGCTGCCCCACTGGGAGACCAGGCCACCAGCACCATGACCTGATATCCCACTCAGTCACATTATCCTGACACTGAGCCAACCAGTCCTTGCCCTGTCCTAATAATGCCGAGCGACTGGCTAGGAAGCGACAAGTATATATTTGAAGTCATTGGTTTAACTTGACCAGGGTTCGAATTCCGCGATCTACCAAAACAGGAGGGGGTGGTTCGATCACATCCTTTACCGGAAACTTGATGCTTGCTGTTCGCAGACCAAATGTCCAAATGAGTTGAGAGCTCCACTTCTTTCTGGCCACTTGCAGGGTCATGGGATTGGAAGCCCAGCCAAGTCGAACAAAAGACTTCTAAATGTATACTTGTCACTCCCTCACCGGGTGCTTGGCAATACTAGGACAGAGCATGAGGTTGGCTGTTGGGTGGTTGTTGGAGTTTTAGATACTGGCAACATCAAAGGTCATATCAGGACGGCTACCGATTTGTGACAATGCCCACACATGGCGACTTCATAGTACTGCTCCACTGGGAAATCAGACCATGACCCGATATCCCACTTAGTCTCATTATCCTGACACTAAGCTAATCAGTCCTTGCCCTATCCTATTAATGCTGAGTGCCAAGCTAGGAAGCGACAAGTATGAAGTTTGTAAGTCATTGGTTTAACTCGACTGGGAATCGAACTCCCGATGTCCCGCACGGCAGGCCTCCGCTCTACCGATTCGGCCATTGCACCCGGTGATAGAGCATGGAGCAGTGGAACGATTGAAATTTCTCCGGCTTAACCAACGAACGCAACAAACAAAAAAGTATTATTAGAACGAAGCCATCTATACGCCGACGAATCAGAGAGTCGCTGCACGTTCCGAGGGGCCTATCAGCGGGTCGCTCCAGGTCACGTGTCGGCGCGCCCCCAAGTGGCAGCCCGTTGAACCACTCGGCCACCGGTCATCGATCTCGGAAGCGGAAGTGTGAACGCGTGACGTCACCAGGGCGTAGAAAATGGCGGGCTGTGATAGACGGGCTTATCGGGCGTCACAGCGTTCACGTGTGGGGCGCGGACGGGCGTTCGGGCTAGGATTCCATCAACTCGGACAACTTGTTCCGCAATGTCATGTGCGTGATGCGCAAGTTTGTTTGTTTGTTGGTTGTTGGAGTTTTATGTCCTGGCAACATGTAAGGTCATATCAGGATGGGTACCGACTTGTGACAGTGCACACTCATGGTGTCTTTATACTATAAATTATAGTGCTACCTTGCTGGGAAAGCAGGCCGCTGTCACCATGACCTGATATCCCAGTCAGTCACATTATCCTGACAATGAGCTAACCAGTACTTGCCCTATTCTATTAATGTTGAGCGCATGGTTAGGAAGCGACAAGTATAAATTTATAAGTCATTGGTTGGACTCGACCGGGAACTGAACTCCCGATCTCCCGCACGTGAGGTTTGCGCTCTGCCGATTCGGCACACGTTGTTGTTTGTTGGGGGGGGGGGGGGGGTGCGCGCCTTAGGGGGTTATGCCCCAGTCACACTAGGGCCAACGTTCGCTTGCGACCACCTTACGACCAAAAGGGTGGAGACCTCCTTGTGACTGACTCGCTACATTGAATCAAAGATGTGGTCGGCGAGCGGTTCCGAGTCGCCGACCAAAATTCTCACACTCATGGCACGGCGGTTGCCGACCGTACTGGTCGCAAGGAATGCAGAAGAAACAAATGCTTAATAAATAATAAGTGCACCAGTATCTAAGTTAAATATGTGGCCAAATCAGTAAGAGTACTGGCTTCCTATGCAGGAGGTCAGGAGTTTCAATCCCGGCCGAGTCAAACTAATGACGTACAAAGTTGAATCCCACTCACTCACATTACACTGAGCTAACCAATCCCTGCCCTATCCTATTGTCATGGGGGTGATGAAAATGGGAAATATTCCGCCTAGAGCGGGACTGGAACCCACATCTTTTTGCATTCGGGGCCAGTGTGCTAACCATTACACCACCTAGGCTCCTTGATATCACCACACTACACACGCCTACCTGTCTATGAGGCTCCTTGCCTGAGAGATCAGTGCAGACCACAACACTATTAATGCGAGCGCTCGGCTAGGAAGCGTCAAGTACCAATTCTGTAAGTCATTGGTTTGACTCGACCGTGAATCGAACTCCCAACCTTCCGCACGGGAATCCGGCGCTTGGCCGATTAGGCCACCACGCTCGGTCTATGCAACTTTAACAGCAAACAGGACTGTAAGTTTCCTGTCCTTATACAAAAGCAGAAATAAAAATCCTACCTGTCTAAGAAGGCAAGGGATTTTAAAGATTATAGTACCTGAATAATCGCCATTTGTGCAACAATAATCTTAGTTTTCCTCCAGTACATAAAATAATTTTGTAATATTTTTGCACAAAATGCGACGGATTCGTCCAAAAATAATGCAAAATTATCGAAAATCTGACTTTATCTGACAAATACGTAAACATCTGATGAAAGTCGGATAATCCGACTCTGTACAAACACTGAGTGTCTATGAGTTTCATCAAGGAGGGGGGGGGGGAGGGGGATACACTTTACACACATTCCATTGCACAATCTCATTGGTTGGTTGGCGAACTGTCAGTAAACCGAACACGCATTAGTCGAACAGTTAGCACAACGCTCCAAAGGGACGACACGGGGCGAGATGTGACGAGATCGAGCGAGGACTGGCGAGATATGAGCGCATTCATCAATGAGGTGTGTTTTTGCCCGCTGTCCTCCCGTCAGTTGCTGATGGGTGGGGGCGTGGACGTGGAGGCTGCCTTGAATGTGTGATCACACACGTGTGTGTGTGTGGGGGGGGGGGGGGGGGGGGGGAGAGAGAGAGGGGATTCTATGGTGTCCTGTTTGAAGGAGTTCTGCTGATGCTGTGGTGAATATGGAATGCGGATTGTCGATGATTTATACATCAACAACAAAAGGAATAGTACTAGTAGGGTAGTTTTTTTGTTTGTTTGTTGTTTTACGTCCTAGCAACATCTAAGGTCATATCAGGACGGGTGCCGACAGTGTGCACTCATGGCAACTTTATAGTGCTGCCCCACTGGAACACCAGGCTGCCAGCACCATGACCTGATATCCCACTCAGTCACATTATCCTGACACTGAGCCAACCAGTCCTTGCCTTATCCTAATAATGCCGAGCGCCTGGCTAGGAAGTGACAAGTATCAATTTTTAAGTCATTGTTTTGACTCAACCAGGATTCGAACCCATGAACTCATGGGCTCGGATCTCCCGATCTCCCAATCTCCCAAAACAGTAGACGGACGCTCTACTCATTCGGCCACCCCGTTTGGTAGTAGGGTAGTAGTTTGCAATGAGCCCCAAGTGGCAGTCGTGACTATGCTGATCCATGTTTGCTAAGACGCAGCAGCAGGTGGCAGCACGCTACGGCTAGGGTGGACTGCAGCCACTCCGCAAGGGATTTGTTTGTTGTTGTTTTACATCCTATCAACATCTAGGGTCATATCAGGACTGGTACTGACTTGTGACAGTGCGCACTCATGGCGACTTTATAGTGCTGCCCACTGGCAGACCAGGCTGCCAGCACCATGACCTGATATCCTCAGGCACATTATTCTGACACTGAGCTAACCAGTCCTTTGTCTATCCTATTATTAATGCCGAGCGCCTGGCTAGGAAGCGAAAAGTTTCAATTTTTAAGTCATTGGTTTGACTCGACCAGGGTTCGAACCCACGATCCCATGGGTTCAGATCCCCCGATCTCCCAAAACAGGAGACGGAGGCTCAACTCATTCGGCCACTCCGTCTGGTTTCTCCTCCGCAGGGGAAGATCCATGCTACGTGGCTGGACTGCGTCAGGTGAATCTTATTCTGACCATGGCAGAATAAACCAGGAAGCTCCCTGGGGCTCGACGCTATCTCAGTATTGCTCCTTTTATTTCTCCCGTCCTGATATGACCTGTAACATTAAGTTTGGCACGCTTACACTTCAAATATCTCCTAAGTTAGTCATTTAAAGAAATAATTCACCCTAAAGCAAGGTAGATTAGAACGATCAATCTAATCCATTTATCTTTGAAAATTACAGAAACTCAAAACCTTCGGACTTTGCAACTCTAATCAAATGATTGAAAACTGCACAAGCCTCGTATTCGATCGTGAAAAGAGTAATAAAAGCGTTTATTGAAGACCCGAGAATCGTCAGAATCTCGGCAATGTCGCCCAGTAGAGGCTGCATACTAAACACACAAAAATACCAATAATTTGCCAACAGCAAAACACAAACAGTGATACTGATAGGGGAATGTGTGCGTGTGTGGGGGGGGGGGGGGGGGCTTGGTTTAATGGGCATGTTCAGACGCTGTATTATTGATTGGCACTAATTTAATTATTCATATGTACCCTTGGGAAAACCGGGCATGGTGGTCGAATCGGTAGAGCACGAGCCTCGCGTGCACGAGATCGGTTCCCGGTTGAATCAGACCAATGACGTGTACAAATTGATACTTGTCACTTCCTAGCTTGACGCTCGGCGTTAATAGGATAGGGCAAGGACTGGTTGGCTAGTGCCAGGATAAGGTGACTGAGTGGGGTATTGGGTCATAGTGCCGGTGGTCTGATTTCCCAGTGGGGCAGCACTATAAATTCGCCATGAGTGCACACTGTCACAAGGCAGTGCCCATCCTGATGACCTTAAATGTTGCCAGGACGTAAAGCTCCAACAACCAACCAACCCTCGGGAAAGGGAGATTGTCTGGTGCGACTTGCCTCGCTACCTCTCCCCTGACACAGCCCCCCCCCCCCCCTCCCACTTCCACCATACCAGCTCCCTAACAAAACCCTCTCCCCAAACCCCCAAACACTTTGCTGGTAGCCAGACCTCCTCCATCCCAGGGGGGCGGGGGGTGAACCTGTTGTCAAATGAGCTCCACGCAGCAAGAACAAAACCAAAACAACAAAAAGATGGGTTAAAAACAAAAAAAACACAAGTTAGAGGAAGAAACCCAACTGTGAAAAGCTTGCTTTAAAAAAAACTATTTATGCAAGACGTTAACCAAACCGAGAAGCCAACAAAACAACGCCGGCAAGACAGGTCGATGGGAATTACCCCGTAGGGGAATTTAAAGTTGCATAGTCCGGTGATTTTGAGTTTGTCATTTAAATATATTAGATTGATCATTATAACTTACCATACTTTAGTTTGACGTAACCTTTATTTTAAATGGCTAACTTTGGAGATATCTGAAGTGCAACCATGCAGAATAAATTTGAGCAAACATGTCAAAACTCTGACACAAATATGCTTCTGCAGTAAGAGGCGCTATTAAATTGACTCATTATTCCCTTTGATGTGGTGACAAATGCTTAATAAGTGGATCAGTATCTTAGTTAGGTATGTAGAATTAAATCTAGATAAGTGTTTTGGTTTTGAAAATTTGATGTTTTCATCGGACTAAGCAGCTTTAAAACCCCGCAATGTGTTGCTACCTTGTCGTGGTGGGGAGGCTTGTGTGCCTCCGTGACTATGAGAGCTATACCGGCAGGGGCTAGCCCCCTGGCAGGTTTAACCAAGCCGGGCAGGACTCATGGTAGAGGACAGACTAAGACTAAGAGCAGCAACTGGTCCTCCAGGTTGGGGGTTGGGCATAGGGGCCAACAACCCCACCCCGGAAAAAGAACAATGTTACAAAATCACGAACAAGAAACTCAAGGCCAAGGACCAGGAAAACTGGAGAGCCCTTGTTCGTGGCCTATGCCCAAAGTTGGGCGGTAGGCGACACGTTCATCTACGACACGGCTGAGGAGGTGTTTGTGTGGGTGGGCGCTGACGCCTCAACAGGCGAAGAAGAAGAAGCAGCTTTAAAGCTGGGAAATTCTCAGAAAATTTGTTGGTGATAAGAATCCCGATAAGTTATGGTGTGAAATTACATTTGACAGCCATATTGAAATGCTAAAAACCGTAGGCATCATCAGTGACATGTCCTATTAAATTGACTTTGCGCTCCCTTCTAGGCAGCAGTAATAAATACTTAATGTCCGTCTCCCGTTTTAGTAGGTCATGGGATTCGAACCCACGGGTTCGAACCCTGATCGACTCAAACCAATGATTTAAGAATTAATACTTGCCGCTTCCTAGCCAAGCGCTCGGCATTGTTCGGATAGGACAACGAGTAGTGGAATGAGGAAGACCAATTGTCCGCGATTGAAATTTCCCCTACTTAATCAACTAATGTAAAAAAAAAAATGAGCACACCAATATCAAATCTTGGTGAATGCTTTGGGTTAGGAAAGTTGGTGCTTTAATCGGACTAGGCAGCTTTAAGGTCATATCAGGATGGTGAGAGTGCATATTCAATGGCGACTAGTTTTGCCCCATTGATATAACAGCAAACCAACATGAACAAAACAAAAATAATAAGAAGCCACTACTTAGGGCCCCATGGGCAATGGACCTACCCGCGTTTGCTGTACCTTCGGGTGTAATCGATTAATCGACTCTGGTCACCCAAGCCACTTTTTGGCGCATGCGCACATCCTCCAGACTCGGGTCGAATAATCGAATAAGCTTCTCCATGCTCGGGTGACAAAAATGGTGGCCCTTTTATTTGTTTTTTTAGTAGCCGATATAATTACAGCAAAATATGATTTAACTATTTTTATGATGGCATAGTTTAGTGATATTTCCATTTCATTAATCTATGTTATTACCAAAAAAAAATATGTATGACTGGTACCGGTGGCTGTTATCCTGCAGGACGGTACCAGCGCAAATGTGACGTCATCGCTCCTTGCAAACCCCAGCCAAGAGGGGGTTACTGGGGTTGGGTTGCTTTGCACACGGCACGTGTATTTGTCGACTCCACTCGCGGTGTTCTATTTGAAATTCTGACGACTCGGGTGACCCGAGTCGCCTGGGTCGTGTTAATCGATTACGGCCTTCATGTGTAAGGGAGCGGGATGTAGATCAGGCGGTAGAGTTTCCGCCTTTGAAGGAGTCGGTCATCCGATCGATCCTGCCCAGTGGACACATTTGTAGTTTGGGCTATTTTCCGTTCCAACCAGTGGTCCACAACTGGTTCATCAAAGGCTGTTGTCCTGTCTATGGGAAAGTGCATATAAAAGACCCCTTGCTGCTCATCAGAAAGAGTAGCCTATATGGCGGCAATGGATTCCTCCAAAGAAATATGTGCAGAATGACCATATGTTTGACGTCCAATAGCCGATGATAAAAATCAATGTGCTCTAGAGGTGTCGTTAAATAAAACAAACCTTGCTTTGTACCTTCACGTGTGGACACAGTGGCATAAGCATAAACAGCGCATCAACGAGGAGCGCAGCAACCGCGTTTGAACTCACACGAGCGCGCATGCTCGTCGTCGTAGTAGTTTCTTATTCAGACATAATCACAAACGTTATTTACCTTCGGCACAGAAGTATGTTTGAAATTGATTATAATTCCACCTATTTTTTAATCACACCCAAACAGTAGTGTAAAGGATGGGAGAATCAAAGTGCAACTGTGTATGCTCAAGGAAGCACAGTGGGCACCTGCGTCGCACCAATTCTTGGCTGTTGACCCTTCTCCATGGCTGTGCTGTAACAGAACCGGTTAGGGCTAAACGCCTACCTGCCATATTTCCCACAAGGCTCATCTATCTTCGGCAGCCTCGGTGGGGAGTGAGGTAGGGGTGGATTGCAGACAGCGCCCCCTGTCAAAGCTAGGCGTCGTGTGTGGCAACTGTCCGCGCGCCGACTCTGCAGCAGTACACAGGGACAGGCTGGTACCAGCGTAAGGTGGCGCAAACATTAGGAAGCTGCACTGACAGTGTCAGTACCCTTGTGCTGGTACCATGACGCGATACCCCACTCAGTCACGTTATCCCGATACTTAACAAACAGATCAATGTCCTATCCTAGTAATGCCGAGCACCAGGCTAGGTAGCGACAATCTTATTGGTTGGTTGGTTGGTTGGAGTTTTATGTCCTGGCAACATCTAAGGTCATATCATACCGACTTGTGACAGTGCGCACTCATAGCGACTTTATAGTGCTGCCCCACTGGCAGACCAGACCGCCAGCACCATGACCTGATATCCAACTCAGTGGACACTCATAGTGACTTTATAGTGCTGCCCCACTGAGAGATCAGGCTACCAGCACCATGACCTGATATCCCACTCAGTCACATTATCCTGACACTGAGCCAACCAGTCATTGCCCTATATTAATAATGCTGAGCGCCTGGCTAAGAACCGACAAGTATCAATTTAAGTTATTGGTTTGACTCGACCAGGGTTTGTAAGATCTCCCAAAATGGGAGACAGACGCTCAACTCATTTGGCCATCGTAAGGTGGCGCAAACATGAGGAGGCTGCACTGTCAGTACCCTAGTACTGGTACCATGACCCGATACCCTACTCAACCACGTTATCCCGACACTGAGCAAACCAAGCAATACCATATCCTAGTAATGCCGAGCACCAGGATAGGTAACGAGAGGCATCAATTTTCATTGCTTTGACTCAGCTGTAATTAGAACTCCTGACCTTCCGCACGGGAAGCCTGTGCTCTACTGACTCGGCCACCGCTTCCAGTTACTTGCAGCAGTAGGACACAATCTAGATAAAGGATTCACCCGGTACTCGCAGTACACGGGTGAACGACAACGTAGTCTAAATACGGGCGAAAACAGCTTTAGTATGGAACAGAGAGTAGAATGCCTGCCTCCAGTATCAAATGGATACTTCTATAGGCACAGACTTGGTGAAATGGGAGAGAATCTAAAAAGACAAGATGGCGGCCGCAGAACGCCGTCGATTTCACTTTTAAATCTTATTAAACTAGATATTATATTATAGTTTTCAACTCAAAGGTAGCGGGCTATCAATAAGACATATGTAAAGAATAATTGTTGCGTCTTAGATTGTGAAATTAGGCTCTCAATTCTTTGACCCGTTTTTTCGACAGCTTTTACATAGGGTTGGTTTGCACCCCTACTGCAGCAGTACGGGGTGAATCTTGTATCTAGACACAATCAGGCATGTGTACATATACAGTCATTATTGAGTGCCGGCCGATAGTGTCGACACAGAAAAAGCCGCACAGCTTGTTGGGCACCAGGCAATCAATCAATACACGTGGCAAGTCATAATGCACCCCCCCCTGCCATAACCAACGAGGTACATTGACCCGCTTCACTAAAATACTCCACTGTCATAACCAACGACGCACATGGACCTGCTTCACTAAAATACTCCACTGCCATAACCAGCAACACACATAGATCCACTTCACTAAAATACTCCACTGCCATAACCAGCAACACACATAGACCCGTTTCACTAAAACCCACCATCATAATGAGCAATGCACATGGACCTGCTTCACTAAAATACTCCACTGCCATAACCAGCAACACACATAGACCCGCTTCACTAAAATACTCCACTGCAATAACCAGCAACACACATAGACCCGCTTCACTAAAATACTCCACTGCAATAACCAGCAACACACATGGACCTGCTTCACTAAAATACTCCACTGCCATAACCAGCAACACACATAGACCCGCTTCACTAAAATACTCCACTGCAATAACCAGCAACACACATGGACCTGCTTCACTAAAATACTCCACTGCCATAACCAGCAACACACATAGACCCGCTTCACTAAAATACTCCAGTGCAATAACCAGCAACACACATAGACCCGTTTCACTAAAACCCAGAAACATAATGAGCAATGCACATGGACCTGCTTCACTAAAAAAATCCACTATAACCAGCAACGCACATGGACCCGCTTCACTAAAACACCCCGCGATAACCAGCAACGCATCACTAACACCCCCTTTATGCAGGGATGAAAGTGCTCTCTGGAAATCGGGTTTCATATATATTAGTATACGCTGATAGTTCTGCGCCGTTTGAAGTATGTATTAGTAGTGTACGGTGATAGTGCTTCAGCACTTGGAGAATTTATTAATATTAGTAGTGTACGTTGATGGTGCTGTGGCGTCAGCACCACATATTAGTATAGGCTGATGGTGCTGTGGGATTGAAAAATCCCGGAAATCCGCGGAATCGCGGAGATCTTTCATCCCTGTTCATGGCAGGGGTGTTTTAGTGAAGCAGGTCCATGTGCATTGCTGATCATGGCGGAGGTGTGTTACTGAAGCAATGCACATGGACCCGCTTGCCTGGTCTTCTAGTGGGGCAGCACTATTAAGTCACCAACAGTGCGCGCTGTCACAAATTGGTACCCTATATGACCTTAGATTGGTTGGTTGTTGGAATTTTACGTCCTGGCAACATCAATATGGCCTTAGATGTTGCGAGGAAATAAACCTCACACAAACAACAAATCACTATAAAGTGTGGACTGAGGACTGAGTGGCATCTCTCAGGTCTAATCCCAGGGAAGGCTCACTGTGCTGGGTGGACGCCGAGTAGTTAGTCCTGGGCCACATTCAGAGTACGCCTCAGGGTCGACTCTGAGACAGCTCGTTGGCCTATTTGCATTCAGGGTGCGCCTCTGAGTCGTCTCGCTTTTCAGACAGGAGGCAGAAAGCGCCTGCAAAATGGATGCACATTTCAGTGGTTTCAGCCAATCAGACCTGTTCTTTTCAATTGCAAATGGCAGCCCCCTATGGGGGCAGCCATTTTCTAGGTGACCAACAGCTATATGCCATTCAGACTAGCCCGACATCAGAAATTTCTCTGAGGCGTCTCCGAGGCGTACCTTGAGCGTGGCCCAGAGCTGTCTTGTTATGTGACCATGTTGTGCCGGTTATCTGCAGTGGGAACTACATCATGAGCTGACCACTGACTGCTCCGTTTGATTTGTGGTGGTGGTGTGTGGTGATGGTGGTGATGGTGGTGGTGGTGGTGGTGGTGGTTGTGGTAGGTGGTTGTGGTGATCCACTGATGGACTATAAAACAAGGGCGATGAAGTCAAAGTGGTTATATGGATCGACAGACAATCAATACCCAGTACACCCGGAGAGCCTACCCCCCTGCCCTCCCCCCACACCCAAACAAACCCCAGCCTGTTGGCACACCACCACCCAACACATCTATTTTTTCTGGCAGCCATGTTTGGGCAACATTAAAAGCTTGTTTTATTTAACGATGCCTCTAGAGCGCATTGATTTTTGTATAATCGCCTATTGGATGTCAAACGTATGGTCATTCTGACATATTTCTGTGCAGGAATCCCACTTCCGCCACATAGGCTACCCTTTCCAATAAGCGGCAAGGGGTCTTTTATATGCACTTTCCCACAGACAGCATAGCACATATCACAGCCTTTGACGAACCAGTTGTGGACCACTGATTGTTGGGCAACATAGGACATATGTACCCTGTGGCCACAATTGTACCAAATAACCGGCTAGTTTGGGACAGGAAGTGGCCCGGATTTATTATATACTTAAAATATAAAACAAACAATGAAAAGTAAAGAACCAAATTGTATTTAACCAGTTTTAAAAATAACTGGCTTTCTGGTAATTCTAAATTTCTGTAAGCCGGATAAGAGTTTCAGTAGATGTATTATTTAGTCCAGTTGACCCTTTTAGACTGTCTCAAAAGGTGCTAAGCAATATGGGACAAAACTTTGTCCATTGTAACGATCAACATACTATCTCCTTATGCATTTGCTCAGGATAAACTGATTTGTTTTTTACATGGTGTTTCATAATCCCAATAGAATACATATTGATTTGAAGTAAATGTCCTTCTGTTTTCAGTGTAACCGTTTTATGTGCTGTTTTGTGTCAATCGTTACAATGGACAAAAAAAATAGAGTTATCACCTTTTGAGACAGGCTCATATATATTCAATACCCAACCTAGAAATATTCTTTCCTATGAACTTATTTTGTTGATTTGTACTCATATGGGGTCCTAGAACAAATTTAGCTTGGTTGCCCAAATTGTAACTTTGGGCAACTCTGGTAATTTACATAAATCCAAGATGGCGTCCAAAATACCTGGGTCACAGGTGTTCAAATTTTCAAAATTGTAACAGACTTCAAATTAGGCTCAAACGAAAGGGAATTTTATGCTGAATAATATTCTAGCAAAACCTGACATGAATTTCTTCAAATCTCTTCATAATTCTAATATTTCTTGTGCAAAATTCAAGATGGTTGATGCAGTGCTTGATGATGAGAAGTGCTTCCTCCCAACCTGCAGCAGGTCTGGACAACTGAAAACATTCAAGCTAGTTACTGAGTTTGCAACAGAGCGGTATGATGATGAGACCTGTAATAGAATGCAGGCTATTTTGGACTTTCAAGGAGAACAAGCATCAGTTGAAATTCATAAAAACTCTTATTGTTCATTGACCTCGAAGACTCATGTCAAAAATCTTTTGGCTAAGAAGAGGAAGGACAGTTCAATAGACAGTGATGATCCACCAGTTACCAGAATCAGAAGGTCACAAGTAAAAGATTTTGATTTAAAAAAACAATGTTTGTTTTGTGCTAAGACTTGAGAACCTGTGAATCCTAAACATCATGAAAGATGGGACAACTTAATACAGTGCGAAAGAAAGGGTGTCAAAGATGCTCCACCATTCAAGGCTGGTGTAATGCAATATTGCGATGATCACAATAATGTGTGGAGTAGGGAAATTGCTATGCGTTGTCATCGTGTGCATGATTTGGCTGCGGCTAAGGCACAATATCATATTCGTTGTTATGATGAATTCAGGAAAATCCCTCTGCATCTCGACCAGCCCTCGAAGATTGAGGATGAAGCTATGAAATTGTTTGTTGATGAGATGTATCCTAATCAAAAGCTATGTACTTGGACATCCATTAAACTACATGATAAGTATGTGAGTTATGGTGGTCAGTTGACACAAAGGCAAATGTTTACCGAGCTAGTTCGGCATTTGGGTGACGGTGTGATGGTACTTTCCATTAAGGGATGTGCATCCATTGTTGCATTCCGAGAATTTGTAGGTAAGATTTTGAAGGTTGCCAAAGTGCACACTGTGGATGAGGAGAAAGAGGATGCTTTGGTGAGAAAGATTACAGTTGAGGCACATGGTATTCTATCAAACAACAAAAACTATGATCTTGGTGATTTCACTCATGCCAAGGCAAAGCAACAAACTAGTGCTACACTGCTTAGGTTTGTCTCAAAGCTAATATCAAATGGTGAAGTCACACAAGCATCACTGAGTCTATCACAATCCATACAATATTGCATTACCAATACCCAGAACCAAACAACATTTGGGTTGGGTGTCAAACTACACCACAAATTTGGTAGCCGTGATCTCATTCACATTTTAAATGGACATGGATACACTGTGTCACATGATGAGGTGCTGCAGTTCCGTAAGTTGGCGGCGAAGTATGTCGGTGACAATGCTGCTACGCTGCATCAGATGATGGGGATCAGTCGGACTCATATTTGGCTGGTATGACAACTTCGATTTGCTGGTGTTGACTCCAAATGGTCGCAGTGAGACACACGCCATGGCAACAGAATTTCAAATGCACCCAGCTGGGATCAACGAGACTGGAAGCATTCAGCCTGGAATTAATACTCACATAATCCCTCACCTCATGTCCCAGCAGGCCAAGTCTGTGGGCAATAACAGGGCCATTCCACTTATGCACTATACTGGCCCCTGCAAAGACCACTGGGATCAGCTACACAGAGGTGTGTGCTCGACAGGCCAGTCTAATGGCTGCTCAAGAGAAGGACACACAGTGGCTCAACAGCCTGAGCCAGGAGCAAGATGGTATGGAGTGGGATGGCTTCAACAATTTACTACCTAGAAACCAGGGTGTACTTAAACCTTCAACCATGTTCAGTCCTTTGATAGACGCACAACCTGGTGTACCCCAAGGGTCAGTGTTAGGGATACTGCTCTTTATAATGTACATAAACGATCTTGAGAAATGGCTCCAACTATATGCAGATGACACAGTCATATATGCAAAGGGCACCACAGAAGAGGAGTTAATAACTAAACTATATAAGCTCCTACGAAAACTGGACGAGTGGTGTGTCCAACAAAATAACCACCAACAAGCAAATCAAAAACCGTATTGTTCTCGCACAAACAAATGCCAAAAAGAAATCTACACTGTAAGCTAGGAAACCAAACATTAGAAAATGTAGACCATTATAAATACCTAGGCCTTGAGTTGGACAGTCAACTAAACTACAACCTATGTATAAAAAAAAATAATGTGCCACTACTAAAGCAAACCAGAAGCCAAATAAAAGCTCATGAGAGAAGCATGCTGGAAATGGCTGCCAAGGTGTGGAATGCCCAAACTGTAAAGGAATGACAAATTCCTGACCTAAAAACATTCAAAGACTATCTGTGCAAAATGAGGCTAGGAAACCCCCACTAAGCTGCACTGCAAAGGGGCATGTGATATATCACGGCCCACGAGCGGGGCACCCAATGGAAAGTAACCATGCCAAAAGTAGCCAGATAGCCTGCCACACAGCTACGTACAAACATATGATATGTAAATAGGAGTAGGCCAGTCTAGTAGTAAGGAGAACAAAATAAAATATATGAATGCCAAGAAAATTTAAAAAAAACTAACATAGACTACTAACCATACCAACCAACCATCTATCTGCTACTGAAATGCAGGCAATCAAACACCTAATCAGCAGCTACTGGGTGATAAGATAACACCAACAGTACAACGGGCCAGCATTGAAAACAAGCCTGAATACCCGGGATTATATGCTATGGACAGTATAAACACAGCCTCAATAAAAAAAAAATATTTCATTTAAACCCAGACACCATCACCACAACACTCTCATACATGCAGAGATCACTGGTGGATATGAGGATGACATACGTTCATCGTTCTATTGACAAGCAGCAGACCATGGAGCGCATGATGAAGTGCTTCTTCCTTGCCAGCCATGAGAGGTATGCCCGCTATCTCACCCAGTACCTGCTAAAGATGTTTGAGCTAACCAGTCTTTGCCCTATCCTATTAAATGCAGAGCACCAGGCTACGAAGAGACAAGTATCAATTTTGTAAGTCATTGTTTTGACTCAACTGTGAATCGAACTCCCGATCGCCTGCACTCTACCAATTCGGCCACTGCACCCGGTGCACATGCAGAGATCTTTCATAGCTGATGTGCAGAACAGGGCTGGAATTAGTCTATCGGTACAGCATTCAGATCTCGTGTGATCCAAGTGATTCAATTTGCTGTTATATCAAAGCAGAGCCGGGAAAAGAATTGACACCCATTGCTGAGCATGATATTAGCAGCATAAGGCAATGAATGACTTTGGCCGATTGGCTCAGTATCAGAATAAAGCCACTCAGTGGGATATCACGCCATCGTGCCGGCTTGCGGATATCTCAATTAGGTGGGGTGAATGGAGGTAGCTTTACAAAACCATCAGAAGTGTACAATTGTCAGTGTCACACAAGAAGCCAGTATTCTGTCCTGGTATGACCACAGATATTAGGGTGCAAAACCTCAACTGCTCAACTGCTTGGTATTTGGTGCAATACTGATCTTATGAGAACTAAATCAGGAAGAGAGAGGGGAGGTGGGAGAGAGGAAGGGAGAGGAGGATAGAGGGGGAGAGGAGAGATGGGGAGATGGAGAGAGGGAGAGAGTGAGAGAAGAGGGAGAGAAGGAGAGAGGGAGAAAAAGAGAGAAGGGGAGAAGGGGGGAGAGAAGAGGGAGAGATGAAGAGAGGGAGAGACGGAGAGAGTGTTTGTGTGTTAGAGGGAGAGCGTGAGGGGAGACAGAAAGATAGACAGAGAGTGTGTGTGCGACTGTGTATGTGACAGAGAGAAAGTGAAAGAGGGAGATAGAAAGAGGGACAGACAAACGGTGTATGTGTGTTGGAGCGCAGGGGGGGGGGGGGAGAAAGAAAGAAAGAAAGAGATATAGTGTGTGAGACAGATAGAGTGAGGCAGAGAGTTATGTGTGTGTTATATGGAGAGAGGGAGATAGACAAAGTGTGTGTCTCGTCGAGTGTGTGTGTGAGGAAATTTATGAATAAGAGAGTGAGATTGTGAGAATAAGAGAGTGAGATTGTGAGAGCCATGGATCGATGCACACATCCCCTACCCGAGAAGTTTGTTTTATTTAATGACGCCTCTAGAGCGCATTGATTTTTTATCATCGGCTATTGGATGTCAAATATATAGTCATTATGACATATTTCTTTTTGGAAGAAACCCACTTCCACCACAGAGGCTACTCTTTCCGATAAGCAACAATGGGTCTTTTATATGCACTTTCCCACAGACAGGACAGCACATACCATAGCCTTTGATGAACCAGTCGTGGACCACTGGTTGGAATGCAAAATAGCCCAAACTGCAAATGTGTCCACTGAGCAGGATCGATCAGATGATCCAAACCTTCGCAGGTGTACACTCTACCGCCTGAGCTACGTCCCGTTCCCTACACCCCCACCCCCGACACACACACACACACACACTGCAGAACAGGGTGGGATTGGCTTCGTTGTGATGGCGGAGTCCCCCCCCCCCCCCCAGGCCCCCTCCTTTCACCATTCATGCCCAGTACTGAGAATCAAAGCGGGGTGGCTTGATGAGTACAGTTACAACATACTGCCGCCAGGGGGACCCACAGGCACCCGTGGACACAAGGGCACGTGGGGTCACGACCCCACAGAGACAGTTGGAATTCCATATACAGGCTCCGTAACCATGTGAAGATATAGAATTCAAGGCTTAGCTATTTCAAGGCTTTTCACGGCTGTTTTTGATAGGAATACAAGACTATCTTCATTTGGATTTCAGGGGGGGGGGGGGAACAATGCTGAATGCTAATTTCAGACTTATTTAGATCAGTGGGGACAGTTTAATGAAATTCAAGGCTTTTCAAGACTAATTACCCCAAATAGGCTAAAGTCAGTGTTTTTCAAGGCCTTGAAATGGGTCAAATGAAGTTCGAGACCTTTAAAGACTTTCCAGGCCTCGTACGGACCCTGCATATAAACACACACAGATAGAACCCTCTCCGATATATATACACAAATGTTTGGCTGGCTATTGGCCGCCTCCACCAGAGTAAAGAGGTCATGTAAGGGAGTGGGAGGTTGTTGGAGTTTTACCTCCTGGTAACATCTAAGGTCATAGCACCCAGATAACACACCTCACAGCTACGTACAAGCCTATGATATGTAAATAGGAGTAGGCTAGTCTAGAAATAAGAGTAGAAAAAATAAAGCACATATATGCCAAGAAAATCCAAAAAAATTAACATAGACTACTATAGTACTAACCAGACCAACCAACTATCTATCTGCTACTGAAATACAGGCAATCAAATACCTTATCAGCAGCTACTGTGTGATAAGACAACACCAACACTACAGCTGGCCAGCATTGAAAACAAGCCTGAATACCCAGGCTTATATGCTATGGACAGTATAAATACAGCCTCAATAAAAATATAAAAATAAAAAATATCAGGACCGATCGATCGCGGAGATGATAATACTAAAAGCAGGTGCAAACACAACGCTGCAGCCAAAAAAGACCACACCCGCCAACAACAAAAAACCCACAAAAACAAACAGTTCACTGCCTGTCATCAAGACCAGACGCGCCTGCACTGCAGAGAACTCTGGGATGGTGTAGAGTTCATCAGCGCTAACTGATTGCGCGTGTACATACACTGAGTACATCTTCCTGGGGGAGGGGGGAGAGAGGAAGGGGGGGGGGGGGGAGGGGGGGAGAGCGAGGGAGAGTGGGAGGGGAGAGGGAGAGGGAGAAGGAGAAGGAGAGGGAGAAGGAGGGGGGGGAGGGGGCGAGAAGGAGAGGGAGAGGGGGAGAGGAGAGGAGAGGGAGGAGAGGGAGAGGAAGGGGGGAGTGGAGAGGGAGAAGGAGAGGGAGAGGAAGGGGGAGAGGGAGGGGGGAGAGGGAGAGGGGGAGGGGGAGGGAGGCCTGCATTAGAGGACAGGGCAGCAGATCTATTGAGATGGATGGACGAGGTAGTGGTGGAGCGCATCAATCACCACCCAACCACATCCCTGACTCACAGAGACCACGGCACTTCGGCGACATCCACCAGCACTTGAGGTCCCCACAGCCGAAACAAGGACGGGAAGGGGAAGGGAAAGGGGCATCAACGTAATTATCCATGCGTAACCGTGTGGCCGAGATGGCCGTGTCGTAAGGGGATCTGCTTCCTAATCGTGGGATTCGAACCCACGGGTTTGAACCCTGGTCGAGTGAAACCAATGACTTAAACAAAAAGTGATACTTGTCGCTTCCTAGCAAGGCAGTCGTTATTATTAGGATAGGGCAAGGACTGGTTGGCTCAGTGTGAGGATAATGTGACTGAGTGGGATATTGGGTCATGGTGCTGGCAAAGACTTATGAAAGCTATACTTGTCGCCACTTTGGTCTGGTGCTTGGCTTTACTAGGATAGGACAAGGCTCAATGTCAGGACAATGTGACTGTGTGGGGGTATCAGGTCATGGTGCCATCTGCATGCTATCTTAAAGTTGCATAGTCCTATGTAAGCATCAAATTTGTCAATCAAAACACAGACCTCGGTTCGATCCTACATATTCAACTTAGATAGTAGTGCCACCTTATTGCTGCATAGAAGGGAATAGGAAGTCAATTTAAAGCTGCATGGTCCGATGACATCAAATTTTCAAAACAAAAACAATTATCTAGATTTGATTCTACATATCTAACTTAGATACTGGTGCACTTATTAAGCATTTGCCATTGCATATAAGGGAATATTGAGGCAATTGAATAGAACCTGTTACTGCAGAAGCCTATGGTGTTAAGAGTTTTGGCAAGCTTGCCGAAATTAAAATTAATTTAGCATGTCTGCACTTCAAATATCTCAAAGGTTTGCCATTTAAAATAAACGTTACTTCAAACTAAACTGAGATAGATTATAATGATCAACCCAATATGCTTATCTCAGAAAATGAGAGAAACTCAAAACCATCGGACTATGCAACTTTAATATACCCTGTTTCTGCTGAAGCAGATGGTGTCCCAAAATTTGTACGTCCATGCCGATATTAATTTAGCATGGTTCCACTTCAAATATCTCCACAATTAACCATTTATAATAACAGCTGCTTCAAACAAAAATAAGGTCGATAATATTTGTTTGTTGGGGTTTTACATCCTGGCAACATCCAAGGTGAATCCAGACCCGATCCAGACGGGATGGGCGATTGAGTTGGGCGTCCGTCTCCCGTTTTGGTAGATCGTGGGTTTGAACCCTCGTCGAATCAGACCAATGACGATCATATCATGATGGGAAGGTAGATAATAATAACTAACAACCTATTATATTTAACATAAAATATGGCAGAAATTCAAAACCATCGGACTATGCAACGTTTTTAAAATTTATTTATTTATTTTAATTGAGGCTGTATTTATACTGTCCATAGCATATAAGCCCGGGTACCCAGGCTTGTTTTCAATACTGGCCAGTTGTAGTGTTGGTGTTATCTTACCACACAGTAGCTGCTGACAAGTAATTTTAAATGGGGCATGATTATAATTCCACTTTACTGCGCACATTCATAAATCGGTGATCGTCCCGATATAACCCCAGAAATTGCCCCGGATGTAAAACATTAATCGCAGCCTCGCAACAGGACACCAGCTGCACCAATACATGCTCAGCGAAAAATACCGACTGCAATTATGTTTGTTTGTGTGTTGTTGTTTTATGTCCTAGAAACATCTAAGGTCATATCAGGATGGGTACCGACTTGTGACAGTGCGCACTCATGGTGACTTTATAGTGCTGCCCCACTAGAAGACCAGGCCGCCAGCACCATGACCTGATATCCCACTCAGTCACATTATCCTGACACTGAGCCAACCAGTCCTTGCCCTATCCTAATAATGCCGAGCGCCAGGCTCGGAAGCAACAAGTATAAATTTGTAAGTCATTGGTTTGACTCGACCAGGGTTCGAACCCACGACCCCACGATCTACCAACACACTGCAATTATGTGGTCAGCGTGTCCGTTTTAACAAAACATTGTTAATAAAGGTTATTGGCAATCACAAATGTTCAGCTTCAGAGATCGTGGGACGGGGGGAGGGGGAGGGGGAAGTGATCTGACATTAAAGCTGCATATTCCGATGAAATATCAAATTTTCAAAACCAAACCAATTATCTAGATTTGATTTGACATATCTAACTTAGATACTGATGCACTTATTAACCATTTGTTTCTGCGTAGAAGGCAATACTGAGTCAATTTAACTGAATCTGTTACTGCAAAAGTCTATGGTGTCAGACTTTTGGCAAGCTTGCCAAACTAATTTTCCTGGTTGCACTCAAAATATCTCAAAAGTTTAACATTTAAAATAAAAGTAACTTTGAACTAGTGCAAAGTAGATACTAGTGATCGATCTAGTATATTTCTCTAAAAAAAACACAGAAATTCAAAACCATCGGACTATGCAACTTTAACAGTGTCGTGAAATTCCACATACACAGGTAGGTGTGGCGTAGGTTTATTTCATCAGGAAGCCTAGGTAGGCTAGTGGTTAGAATGCTTGCCATGAAATTACAGAAGTGCGTGTATGTGTGGGGTGGTGGGGGGTGGGGTGTCGAGTTTCACTCAAGGGGTGATAGTTCCCTTCATTTGCAAAACCACCCCCATGGCACTGGTGCCGTGTTCATGATACTACACAAACTATGCACTGTATGGGTGATGGTCGGTTGTTGGAGTTTTACGTCCTGGCAACATCTATGTTCATAGCAGAACTCCAACCGACTTGTGACAGTGCCCACTCATGGTGACTTTATAGTACTGCCCCACTGGGAGACCAGGCCACCAGCACCATGACCTGATATATGAGCCAACCAGTCCTCGTCATATCCTAATAATGCCGAGCACCTGGGTAGGAAGCGACACGTATCAATTCTTAAGTGATTGGTTTGACTCGACCAGGTTCGAATCCCACGATCTACCAAAACGGGAGACGACGCTCAACTCATTCGGCCATCCTGTCTTGTCATGAGACTTCGAGTATAGTGAGGTGCACTCACCTCCACAGCTGAAATGCCACATACACAGGTATGCATGGGTAGGTTGATTGCATCAGGGAGCCTAGATAGACTAATGGTAACGACGCTAGACCAAAACTTATAGAAGCGTGTGTTCGAATTCCACTCCGGGCATGTGTCCCTGCGTTTGTAAAAACGCTCCCACACTCACAACAATAGTAAGCCTGTATCTATGGAAACATGAAAGAAAGCACGATGTAGCGCCATAGTGGAGTGTACGTGTGTGTGTGTGTGTGTGTGTGTGTGTGTGTGTGTGTGTGTGTGTGTGTGTGTGTGTGTGTGTGTGTGAGAGGGAGGGGGTAGCGGTACTAATGCAGTGGTGAACCAGAATGGTAAAGGAAAAGGCATCGCATAGGGATGCACCATAACAATGTTGGCACATTGCCAGGAATTTCATAAATATGCAAAGAATAGCCAACCTGAATAATACAGCGATACATTCAGGTCCGGCGCATTAATGTGGACCTACTTTTCTTCTTCTTTTTTTTTTTTTTTAAAGGGCTTGTCCATTCCTAATTGTCGAATATAAATAGTGGTACTGCTAATTAAAGCAATGACTGATAAGTGCAAGCCCGCCCGACCATACAGTCAAACCTCTCTAAACCGACTGACCATGGGACCGACTTTAAATGGTCCATTTAGGGAGGTGGTCAGTTTATGGAGGTGGTCAGTTTATGGAGGTGGTCAGTTTATGGAGGTGGTCTGTTTATGGAGTTTTTTTTTTATCATTCCAATGGTACTGTATGGGCAATTGTTTGGGACCCAAATAAAGCGATCGATATCGGGGAGTGGACGATCTGTGGAGGGGGTAAAGCATTGTACTGAACATCCACAAAGCTCCCTTCTATACCAAAGGTTGCGATAATTATCCAATGCTTCGAGAGTTTATGAATGCTGCTAAGCTTCTGTTACTGCTGAATCTATTTTCTATATGAAGTCTGCACATTGGGGTGCCCTTATTATAGTTATCAGGGATGAAAGTGGTCTCTGCGAAAAAAAAGCGGAAATGCTGATATTCTCCCATAGGTTTAACACTGTCAGGGAATCGTGGAAAATGTCCGGAAGTCGGGTTTCATATATATTGGTATACACTGAAAGTGCTGCACCGTTTGAAGGATGTATAGTAGTAGTATACGCTGATAGTGCTGCGGCATTTGGAGCATTTATTAGTGGTATACGCTGATAGTGCTGCGGCGTCTGCACCACCTATTAGTGTAGATCTACGCTAATGGTGCTGCAGGATTGAAAAATCCCAGAAATCCGCGGAAACGCGGAGATCTTTCATCCCTGAGTTATACCCATGATCTACCCACCAGGGTCCAGCCACGCGAGACCTATTCGCCATGCGCAGGAAGTGACGTATGCAATAATGAGGCTGATAAGTGATGATGCCACACAGACACCAACCGACACTGCCTTTCATGTCTGATCTTGGTATGACTAGTGCTGCAGCTGGGACGGTCATTGCTTCTGCCTGTGCCTAAGTAATGAAGCGAGTCGTTGTTGACCCCGTACAATAGAGGCCACTAGAACATAATTCTGTGTAGATAACCCGGCTGGACAATGCCTCTTCAGCTGATTACCGGTTGGGCTATCTATACCTGATGGCCTACAAACCACCTTTAACACTCTAACAAGGATGAAAGCGGTATCTGGAAATCAAGCCGAGACCATAGCCCCGTTCACATGTACCCGTTAAACTGGCTTAACTAGACCGATTTAACTAGTCTGGATTCAAATGAGTGGGAACACGGAGCTGAATCGTTTTAGCGCTAAGTCGACTCAACTAGTCGATTCATGTAAACCAGTTTGTCAGGTGGATTAGTTAAACCGTTTTAGCCTGAAACGGTTTAAGGTGTGCCTCTGAATGCATTAAACCGGCTTAAGTAGTTAAAGTATATATATTATTGGCACTTTGGGAACATTAATTGGTGAATATCAGAAATCGTGGAAATCCGCGAAATCGCGGAGATTTTTCATCCCTGCTATAATTGCAGTCCTAACAACATCTCATTTCCACTCTCCTATTTTCGGAAATAGCAAGAATGTTCCTCGTTCCTGTACACATACGGGGTGGCGTAAATCAGTAGAGCTCTCACCGCCTGTGTGGGAGGTAGCGGGTTCAATCCTAATCTGCGCCAAACCAATAACTTACCAAATGTATACGTGTCACTACCATGCCTGGCTATCGACAGTACTAAAGATATTGCAAGGATTGGCTTATTCAACGTTATACCCGTCACACTATGACGTAATGAGCAAACGTAAGCCTGACGTGATCACGTTTCGTCATAAGTTGACGTACGTTTGGTTACGTTATGATGACGTCAGAATGATGTTAGACTGACGTCGAGCTAAGTCATGTTACGTCGGCGTGCGTCAAAGTTTTGAACCTGTTCAAAACTTTTGACGTAACTAGAAGGTAAGGGTTTACGTTCGCCGTACGTTCTGTACACGTTTGGCGAACGTCAATGACGTTAAACGGACATTAGTCAAACGCTGGTCACTACATTGCATTACGTTGACCCACATTAAAGGTGGTGGGAACATGCAGTCCGCGTAGTGAAAATGTCGGGATAACAGACGTCCAACATACGTTTACCAGTTTGCCACCGTTTCATGACGTAAGTAATGTAAGGTAACGTAAAGCAACGTAGTTCTGGCGATCGAATAACGTTAATAACGTCTCATCAGCGTAATTATGTTGTCCTCTCTCATTGAACGACGCTATCACTACGCTTTACCGATGTTTACCGGCTTTACCGTGGTTACGTCGTAGTGTGACAGGGCCTTTAGGCTAATAACGCTGAGTGGGATATTAGTTCATGCTGCTGGTGACAGGGTCTTCCAGTGGGGCAGCACTATAAAGTCGCCATGAGTGCGCACTGTCACAAATCGGTATCTGTCCTGGTATGACCATAGATTGTTTGTTTGTTGTTGTTTTACGTCCTAGTAACATCTAAGGTCATATCAGGACAGGTACTGACTTGTGACAGTGCGCACTCATGGCGACTTTATAGTGCTGTCCCACTGGGAAACCAGGCTGCCGGCACCATGACCTGGTATCCCACTCAGTCACATTATCCTGACACTGAGCACACCAGTCCTTGCCCTGTCCTAATAATGTCGAGCGCCTGGCTAGGAAGCAACAAGTATCAATTTTTAAGTCATTGGTTTGACTCGACTGGGATTCGAACCCACGACCCCACGATCTACCAGCACGGGAGACGGACGCTCTAACTCATTCGGCCATCCCGTCTGGTTATATGACCATAGATGTTGCTAGGATGTAAAACCCTATCAAAGATTCGCTCCTCTACACAATTTAACTACCTGTTGTCAATTCCTTGTGCTGTGAAACATCCACTCAGTACGACATATTCCCTACCGGGACTTGGCGTACTAAATACCTGTTATGAACAGTTCACTTCGATTAAAAATACTAAAAAAAGCTGACTTAAAGTTGCATAGTCCGATGGTTTTGAATTTCTTTATTTTTTCTGAGATAAATATATTAGATCGATCGCTAGTATCTACTTTACATTAGTTTAAAGTTACTTTTATTTTAAATGGTAAACTTTTGAGATATTTTGAGTGCAAACATGGAAAATTAGTTTTGGCAAACTTGCCAAAACTCTAACACCATAGACTTCTGCAGTAACAGGTTCTGTTAAATTGAGTCAGTATTGCCTTCTATGCAGAAACAAATACTTAATAAGTGCATCAGTATCTAAGTTAGATATGTAAAATCAAAACTAGATAATTGGTTTGGTTTTGAAAATTTGATATTTCATCGGACTATGCAGCTTTAATAGAACGTGTTACTGCAGAAGCCTATGGCATGCCTGCCAAAACTAATTTGACATATTTGCACTTCAAATATCTCAAAACTTAGCCATTTAACATAGAAGTTACTTCAAACTAATATGTCCTGATATGACCTTAGATGTTGCCAGGACGTAAAACTCCAACAACCAACCAACCAAACTCCCGCGCTCTGAAATTCATTAAGAGTTGTGTTAACGCAATGGATCCTGTGTGTAATGGGAGTCAAGCTGGTAATGAGCAAACTTTTAATGTGTGATGCCCCAGTCAAATAAAGCAAATCAATCAGTGGACGTGTCAGTTTTACGAGAATGTTTCTTCAATCAATTATGGCCAGATTGCACAGTTAGCATCACACAAATGAGGTCATCTTTGTACAATAGTCAGGCATGCATCAACTTCCCGCGGCCAGAATACATTACTAATGTATCTAAGGCAGGTGTCACATTAACTATTCATAGTAACCAATACTAATTCTTCTTGAAGATTTAGACTGCCTATCATGTATAAGTCTGAATAGACTTGTTTTCACCATTAGACAGTTTGTCGATAGAAAGCCCGAGCCTACACTTTTACCGACCCAAGGGATTTTTAACCTCCCACACCACATAGACATGGTATGAGAGCAACTGGCCTTTGATGACGCTGTAAGTTATGCGCAGCGGTGGAAATCCAAATTAGCAGAGGTGGGAGCAATACAAATAATGGCGCTAAAAGGAAAGTTTGTTATATTTAACGATGCCTCTAGATGGTACATTTAGGGAGGTGGTCGGTTTAGGTAGTTTTTCATTTAGTTACAATTCACTTCGATTAAAAATACTAGTTACAGTTATGGCCGATCATTTGGGACCCAAATAAAGCGATCGATATAGGGGAGTGGTCGATCTGTGGATGTGGTCCTTTAGAGAGGTTTTACTGTATGTGTTGGTTAATATATGGTGTGAATATAAACAAGACGGGGGCGCCCTCTCTTTCTGTAGTCAGAAGACAGTTGAGAATAGAGGATCTGCTTTGGTAGCCTGTCTGATAACATCCTCATGAAGCTGAGAGACATTAAGACTGACTCATGGACGCAACTCTCACTGTGTGTCTCTGTGTCTGTCTTTGTATGTGTCTCTGTCTGTGTCTCTGTGTCTGTGTCTGTCTCTGTATGTGTCTCTGTATGTGTCTCTGTCTGTGTGTCTGTGTCTGTGTCTCTGTCTGTGTCTCTGTATGTGTATCTGTCTGTGTCTGTGTCTGTGTCTCTGTCTGTGTCTCCGTCTGTCTGTGTCTGTGCCTCTGTCTCTCTCTCTCTGAGACACAGAGACACACACACAGACACACACATAGATACACAGAGACATGCACCCATACACAGAGACACACACAGAGACACAAATACACACACACATACACAGAGACACACACACAGCCACAGAGACACACACAGACAGAGACACACACAGACACACAGAGACACACACACAGACACAGAGACACACACAGACAAAGAGACACACACAGAGACACATACATAGACACAGACACATACACAGACAGAGACACATACACAGACACTCAGAGACACACACACAGAGACACATACAGAGACACATACATAGACAGACACAGAGACAGAGACACATACACAGACAGAGACACAGACACATACAGAGACACATACAGAGACAGACACAGAGACACAGACAGAGACACAGACAGAGACACATACACAGAGACACAGACATATACACATACAGAGACAGACACAGAGACACAGACAGAGGCACAGACACGGAGACACAGACAGAGACACAGACAGAGACACAGAGACACAGACAGAGACACATACAGAGACAGACACAGAGACACAGACACATACACAGACACACAGACACATACAACGACATACACAGAGACACAGACAGAGACACAGACACGGAGACACAGACACAGAGACACAGACATAGACACATACACATAGACACAGACATAGACACATACAGAGACAGACACAGAGACACAGACAGAGGCACAGACACGGAGACACAGACAGAGACACAGACAGAGACACAGACACAGACAGAGACACATACAGAGACAGACGCAGAGATACAGAGAGAGACACAGACAGAGACACACACACAGAGACACACACACAGACAGACACAGACAGAGACACAGATAGAGACGTTTTGCCAAAAAAGGACACAAGTCGCCGCGCGTTGGAGAGAAACGTCGTAGTGTGACAGGGGTATATGGAACGCGACGTCGAGGCGGCGATTTGTTTACTTTACATTCGTCGATTCGACAATATTAATATCGCCGCCAATGCGGCGGTAGCCTTAATAACGGTTTGAATTTAGGGTTAAATTGATAAAATTTCACTTATTGCGGATGTAATTCTGTTAAATATGATCGCATTCAATAGATTTGGTCCGAGTTGGTCCCTACCCCCGGCCTTATACCTGCTACTGGGTAGGGGTAGCTTACCCGACTTTTACACCCCCGGGGTAACCTTACCCCGGACACATGCATAGCAACTTTTCACCGCTACCCCGGAAATCCCTACTACCCCGAGAGGTAGAGCGCTACCCCCGCGTCATGCATACGGGCCCTGGACACCGCTTGCTCGCAGCCGCCACGATATCAACGAACTATAGAAAATAAATGAATGTGTACATGGGTACATGAATGTAGTTGTTGGTTGATTGTTGGAATTTTACGTCCTGGCAACATCTAAGGTCATACCAGAATGGGTACCAACTTGTGACAGTGCGAACTCATGGCGACTTTATAGTGCTGCCCCACTGGGAAATCAGGCCGCCAACATACTGAGCTAACCGGTCCTGGCCCTATCATATTACTTGTATGTTATGCACATTTTTTTAATATGTACCGACTACGGCCCAATTTATGTAACTACCATAATGCTGAGTCCGAAATGAAGTATTGAATTGAACAAATCTAATATTAATGCCTAGCACCAACCAAGCTAAGAAGCGATAAGTATCAATTTTGCACCGCGTCCGGTACATGCATGTGTGTATGTATGTATGTGTGTATGTATGTATGTATGTATGTATGTATGTTGTATGTATGTATGTATGTATGTATACATGTATGTATGTATCTATCATGTATGTATGCATGTATTATGTATGTAAAAACAAAACTGTTGGCAGAAAAGAAGATTGTCTCCTTCATCTACCACTCTCTAACAGCAGCTACACACTTGTCCAATGTGGCACCGCACATTCCGAGCACAAATTGGACTCATCGGTCATCGATTAGTTCACAACTAATGATGAGTTTCTGTCGTCATCACTACCGATGGACAACCAAGAAGATATATGTATGTATGTATCTACACATGTATGCATGTATGTGTATGTATATGTATGTATGTATGTATGTATGTATGTATGTATGTATGTATGTATACATAAAGGTAAGGCAGACAATCATCTCCGGTAATGATTCATGCGGGAGGTCGGCGGGACCAAGTGGTCCTTAGCCGCTGCCGTATTGGCCATTCGTGCCTTTCTGCTCAAGGGGGAACCTCCCCCGGAATGTATTGGGTGTCACTCCCCGCTGACACTCAAAAACATTTGACTAAGTTGCGTTGATTTTTTGGCCCTGCGCCATCAGTTCTACACTGCAGACAGTATGCATGACCTTTTTACTAAGGTAAAACAGGAAAACATTTTAGCCTTTTTGAGGGCAGCTGGACTGTACCACCTCATATAGTTTACTAAATAGATTCTATCAATTATTAATAAAACTTTTCTTTTTCTATGGGAATTTGTTTCCCTTGACCACAAATATATGATTGTGAGCTTTCTAATTTAATGAGTGTCTATTGGCACATAATTGATTGTCTGCTTTTACATGTACAAGCGATGGTTTGAACAAAAAACAATTCTCGCCGTGAATATGGCCTATGCTGCCGACACGGCGTAAAGCAACCACCAATCAATCAACCTGTAATGTTAGCTATGTTATGCGAGTTATGTATGTCGCTAGTCTCACCTGACACAAATTTAACCACTACAAAATTGCACCTGACATTTTTATAAATACTTTTAAATTGCTGTCAGTTGACACAAATCTGGACATTTTAGCCGTTAGTGTAAATTTCAATATAAACCGAGATAATAAATACCATTAACTTTTCGGAGTAAATATGGTCCTTTCTGCTGACACAGTGTTAAACCGTCACCAATCAATCCATCATCAACTAGATACATTGTTGGAGCCCTAGGGGTGGTTCTGATTTCAAATTGTACATGTTGCCGGTAACATGCATAATTCAAAACCCTGACTACGGGCTTGATATTATGAATACCATAGATACCGTCATAGCATGCATCACTACGATCGAAGTTGATTTCCGGTAGTAGATTCAAGGCTAAATCCATTCCCTACCTGGCCATTGACGATGATGGATCGTTGGCATTCAATATATAAATTTGACCATCCCACCCACCCATTTTATTTCCTTAACTCTGATAGGGCTGATATCTAATGGTCCCTTTTATTTCCCTATGTTGAATGATGATGTGTGTACTGCAAGTGCGAATGTGTGCATGTGCCGGATGTTAGTTGACTGCGTGACCGTGATCCACCCGTAGCTCCTGCCTCATGTCGTCAATTTCAAGTATATTCAAAGAATCCTGCATTCAAGAATAACTATCATATGAATATTATGATATAACAATTAATTATTGACTTGCACATAAGTAATGAGTAACAGTAATCATATTGTCTTACCAGGTTGTACCACCTGCGGAGTTAGAGTAGTTAAAAGCTAATAGTCTCAATGGTACTATTGAGGAGCTTCAATGACTCATGTTCTATAGTGATAGAAATATAAGGCTGTGTGAAAATTTATTAAGCCTGATTAATAAATTTATTAGCCCCAAAAATGATTATCCGTGTCTGGTTTTGAATTATACGTCTCGATAAATAGGCTTTGATAGTCTGTCAAAAGGAATAACAGCAAACACGCACATAACTGAGAGTAGGTATTAGATTTTAATAGACTATCAAAAGAAATAATATATACATATCTGATAAATGTTATATATATTATTCCTTTCGATATAGATATATCCATAATATATATAATACTCCTCTGTTAATCAGTGCTGCCAACGTGCATCATCGTACTCTACTATGCTTTGCCATGTATGGGTTGTTCATAGCATGTTTTTTTGTGTCTACCATAAATATTTCATATTAATTTTGAAGGTTTTTACTAACTTTGGTCACTTCGACCATCCATTTTGAGTCACATCACTGCGAGTGTTGTTAACTCCATTAGATAGCACCATCGAAATGGTACAGATGGATTCCACCAGATGGCGGCACTATATTGAAACAGGACCGTGCATGAGTACAGAAAATACCAGAAAATGTAAATATAGACACTATACACGGTCTTTGAATATAGTCACTCAGAGATTGTGACAGGTCAACACAATATTGGCCCAGGGATTGATGCGGAGCCTAGCTTTAGCCCATGCACAGCATGGGTTAAAGCTAGTTATATGAGCTCTATAATCTATTATGGGAATATAAACAAGGACACTAACTCTTCAGTTTTCTCTATTATTATATACCAATTAT
Source organism: Branchipolynoe longqiensis (assembly GCA_030323885.1). Taxonomy (NCBI): domain Eukaryota; kingdom Metazoa; phylum Annelida; class Polychaeta; order Phyllodocida; family Polynoidae; genus Branchipolynoe; species Branchipolynoe longqiensis. The sequence goes on from CM059192.1 coordinate 51,089,133, forward strand.
CTAGGCTCTACTACATGCTGCATGTAGTTCCAGATTCGGCCTCACCGGAGCCACTAGTCATAGGCTTTGACACATCTGTTTGATGGGTTTATGGGCGCTATTTGCTTTGCCCACAGCGTCTATGGCGGTCACAAAACGCGGCATGTGCACAGACTGATGATGCATTGTTTTCGTTTTTGGGGAGTTTTCAGTCGCATTGGTGCGCTGAAGGCTGCAAATCTGCAAATCTGCAGCACTGTACGGGTACCACTGAAAGCAGTCCAATGTGGTCGGGAGTTGGCTACCGATGGGTAGTGGTCAGAGAAATGGGGGGGTCAGGGGGGAGGAGCGGAGAGGAAGGAAAAAAGCAGCCTAAGAGCCCAACCACAGTCCTCTGAGGGGGCCGGGGGAGGCTGGGTGGTTGGTGTAGTTTTACGCCCCAGTAAGACCCTAGGCCATACCAGAATGTGCACCAACTTGTGACAGTGCGCACTCATGGCAACTTTATAGTGCTGCCCCACTGGGAAATCAGGCTGCCGGCACCATGACCTGATGTCCCACACAGTCACATTATCCTGACACTGTGCGCCCACTCCTTGTCCTGACCTCATAACACCAAGCGCCGAGCAACAACAGGTACCTATTTTATAAGTCATTGGTTTGACCCGACCAGGATCCAAACTTCAGTCCCTCCAGATTCACCGGTATGCACAGTAAGTCCGGACAAGGCCAGAGGAAGAAGTGAAGTGAGGATGGGATTAGTTAGGCAGTGGGTGGGGTTACCTGTTAGTTGTTAGTGAAAATTAGTGGTTAGTTGATAGTTGTGTGAAGTCAGGTATGGGGATGAGGTGAGGCCTGCTAGTCCTCGGTGTCAGAGTCTGGGCGACCGACAGTGTTGATGATATCTGCGTTCTGACGGTAGAAGCGAGGAAGTGCAATCCACGATGACTTGGAAATCCTGGAGAGGATAGCCAGAGCGGCCCTATTGTTCCTGAGTTGGCGGTCAGAGTCCTCCTTGAAGTCACTGATGGCAGATCTGGGGAGTGCCATCAGACGTCTGGTGTGCTTTGAAAAGCTCACCAAAGGACATCCACGTCTGAGTACTGCCAATATGCATGCAGCAACCTAACCCACGCTACTGTGCGGATTGCACTATGTCTGATATCACAGTGATTTATTTGGTGGAATTAATGGCAACCAGAGAAATAAAGCGACATTTATGTCCGCCAATTCCACTCGTGTGCGTATTTTATGCTGTGGTCTTCAACAGCTATCAGGGGTTATTACCTCATGATTGGGTGATAAATCGTTGTTTATTATTCCCGACAAGGAACAGATAGCAGTTAAACTCCACTTTAAGGCGGTGAAACCGTACGGCCTTCTTGATAATGTCATTGCAGTGTTGTCAGCATGAATTGAATTATCAATTACTACACAGGCCTCTTTTTTACTATCGCTATATATTTCCAACCAATCTAGTTTTGTTTCTTAACTGATACAAAAAAAGTTGTGTGAGTTAACTCCAAGATATATCTCACTTAAATCTATGTAGAGAGATTCACTAACTTATAGCAAAGACCCTATAATACTAAGACTCACTCAGCCTGTACTGTGTAATCAAAATGATCAAACCCACCACTTGGTGCGCTGGCTGTTCTCTTGGTTAAACAGGTGCTATATTATATGTATAAATGTATAATGAATGTGAAAGATGTGTAATTATGGCGATGCTGATGATGATGCTGATGCTGATGATGATTGGTATTTGTTCATAGCAATTTCATATTGATGTGTATTCATACTTACCTATCTCATGTATAATATAATTGTATGTGTTTACATGTGAAACACCAACCAGCAGCCAGCTGATCAAACCCACCACAAGGTGGCACTGCGAAATTTACATTACCATTGGAGAGATAGGGAGTGAACCGTCTTAGTATTATAGGGTCTTTGCTTATAGTGAAAGTGCATGAATCTGCAAAAACAACATCCATATAAATAGCATAAATCATTGAATCTCTCTCCATTGATACTGACATTATCACTTTATATGCCATGGTCACATTCTATAGAAAATCCTATCGAAGCACCGTTGCCGTGTAACAATTTTCATTGGTTTGACTCGACCTGGAAGGGAACTCCCGATTACCTGCAGACGAGGCCCGCACTCTACCAATTCAGCAACGGCGCCCGGTGTGTGTGTCAGGCAGGTAGGGGCCTACTTTGCTTTGGAAAACCCGACGGCCACACAGTCCTGTATCCCGCTAGATTTATAAATTATATACAATGATCACTGTGTCATGTTTATATTATATCTTGCAAATAGTAACACACTTTATATAGTGTTACACATTGCCAAGTCTGAAAACATTTGGCCAGCCTGATATCAGATTTCGCTATTTTGCCGTTGTTACTAAATATGTGCTTAAAACGCATTGAAATTTAAACTTGGGGGGGGGGGGGGGCAAACTGAATGTTTATAAAGATCAAGTAATTTATTTAATAAGTGCGTTATCGCGGTAATATGGGGTTTGGTACCTGAGGCATATGGAATATCGACCAATCATGACTATGGCTCAAAGCCCTCGGGGACTAAATCCCATATATTGGACAATAACTACTTCAGATTTTATATATTTTTTCTGTTTGTAATAAGAGAACCACCCTTACCCAGACCTTTCTGCCTGGACCCAAACTATCCATTTCGCACCATTGTAATCAGTGGAAGGGGGCACTGACTGACTGCTGGAGAGTTTGCAACCTCTCAGTTATAGACCGCAACTCTGCGGCATTTGGTATTGACACCGATAAATCGGTCAGATGGTGAAAGTCAAAGACTTTGTGGAACACATTCAAAGCAACTTGAGTTTGGACGCCAAAGGGGTGGAGAGGAGGGAAGGGAAAGAGGTGGCTAGCAGTGAAGAAGACAGAGCAGCAGTGAAAAAGGGAGAAGGGCCCCACCCAAACACACTCCCTTGATCAGGGGGAGCGGCAAACCCAGAGAAAAATATAAGAAGGGTCGGAAAGAGAAGTGAGGAGAGTTGAGTCAGAGAGCCATGACTCCTAGCTCTGTGGTGTCCAGTCGGCAAGCAGGAGTCACGAACGGAGTTTGTTTGTTTGTTTGTTGTTGTTTTACGTCCTAGCAACATCTAAGGTCATATCAGGATGGGTACCGACTTGTGACAGTGCGCACTCATGGCGACGTTATAGTGTTGTCCCACTGGGAAACCAGGCCACTGGCACCATGACCTGCTATCCCACTCAGTCACATTATCCTGACACTGAACACACCAGTCCTTGCCCTGTCCTAATAATGCCGAGCGCCTGGCTAGAAAGCGACAAGTATCAATTCTTAAGCCATTGGTTTGACTCGACCAGGGTTCGAACCCACGACCCCACAATCTACCAGCACGGAGTAGTGGCGGTAGGTGAAAAGCTAGCCGGGCCTCCCCCTGCAATATTTCTTTAGATCAAACCAGGGGCCATATTCATGTAGTGGTGCCAAGGCCTTAACCGCGGCTACTGTACCCCCACACGGCTAAGGGTGGAAAATCGGTATTTATGTGTCGGTGCAAACGCTAGCCGCGGCCCGTAGCCTAGGCTAAGCTACCCTGATTTCAAGTCAGGTTTAACTGCTAGACGCGCCGGTTAGTGTGCGTGTGAGGCTCTCAATCTATTCAATGCTTTCATATTTAACAGAATTACAGACTCAATAAGTGAAATTTGATAAAATTAACCCTAAATTCGAACCGATATTAACGCTGCCGCCGCATCAGCAGTGATATTAATATTTTCGAATCGACGAATGTAAAGTAAACAAATCGCCGCCTCCGCAGCGACGTCGATATCCATACTGTTCAACATCAACTAAACAGGGCCGCCGCCGGCACTATATTAGGCCCAAATCTATTAAATGCTGTCATATTTAACAGAATTACATACACCATAAGTGAAATTTAATCAAATTAACCCTAAATTCGAACCAATATTAATGCCGCCGCCGCCGCATTGGCGGCGTTATTCATATCGTCGACTGGAGGGAATTCCCAAATCTATAAATAAACTCATGGTTAGCTATCCGCGGCGGCTTGGACATTGGTGCATACCACTTGACACATTTCTCCAACCCGCCGCTAGCCATGGATAGCTACCCCAGAGCTAGCGTGTAGCACCGGCTACACCTGGCACCACGAGATGAATATGGCCCCAGGAGGCCAGCAGCTGAGGGGAGACAGAAGAGGTGTGGACTAAGTAGAGCCCGGACAGCAAGTGACGGAGGGGGGGCGGTCTCGTACTGACTGATGCTATGACCCAACATGCCAGGTTGCAGCTTCAGCTTACACACCGGAAATTGGAGTTAGTGTCACTCCCAATCCACCCTTCACAATGGACTCTATATTTTAAATATATTTTTCACCTATAAGTTATAACCACCTATGCCTTGATAACCAAACTTGGTAGGCTTCTTGCCATACACTTGTGTCTAATTTAGATTGCAGTGAAATTTTACTATCAAATAGAATACCTCTTTATGTATGCATCCCCAACTTTCTCAGACGCAACCATTATTTCCTTGGGGACCAGAGGAACTCGGAATAGTATACCCGTATTGCCAGTTTTGGAAGTTTATAAGCTGGCCACGCCAACATATTCATGAGCGCAAGCTTGAATGTCTTGCTCTTGAAACACCCCCATTTTGATATGATGTTAGATGTTGCCAGGACGTTTAACTCCAATAACCTCTTGAACCACTCACTAACTGCTGTTTTGGTTTTCCACTTGACTAGTGAAGCGAAACCTGTCGTAACCGAGCCGGCAAAATACTTCGCGAAAGGCCACTGGTGAGGTCACACAACCCACAACTTTGTTTAAGGCCCAGTCACACCTTACCGGACTGGGGAAACGGACGAGAACCGGACACTGTCCGGTTGTGTATGGCGATGTCCGGTACCCATCCAGCGGTGTCCGGTACAAGTTTTGAACATGCACAAAACTTCTACCGGACGCCACCAGACTGACGTGTCAGGTTGGTGTCCGGTTCATGTCCGGTACCCATCTGTATGTGTCCGATACCCATCCGTTGGTGTCCGGTACCCATCCGTTGGTGTCCAGTTTGCTTCCGGAATTGTCCGGTGGCAAGAACGTCAATAAAATATATACATAATGTAGTAGTCAGCACTGACCTAACCACATAGAGAGGTAGGCGTGGGTAGTGTGTTGATATCAGGGAGCTTAGGTGGTGTAATGGTTAGCACACTGGCCCGGAATGCAAAGAGATGTGGGTTCGAGTCCCGTTCTATGCACAATATTTCCCATTTTCATCACCCCCATGACAATACCAAGAACAAATTTTAAAATACAGTCCGGTACGTGTCCGGTTGATGGACGGTCCATCCGGTTGTCGTCCGGTACATGTACGGTTCTTGTCCGGTTGTCTGGCGGCAATTGACCCAATTACGCTCCATTTCGATACATTTTGTGTACCGGAGAGCACCGGACTAGACAATTCTTTGTCCGGTGGTGTCCGGTACTCAGTCCGGTAAGGTGTGACAGGCGCTTTACATGAATTTAAGGAAAATGTCAACAGCTGCTGTTGTACAAGTGACAACTATCATTACTATGCAGTTGCTTTGGGAAACTGATTACGAACGTGTTGGTCAGAGCCAAACTCACTGACATCTCACGTGACCCCTATATAAATGTCCTCCCATGCAGACACCTTTTACACGTGACGTGGGTAGATGTGTACAGGTGTTTAATGTACAAGTCAAATGGTTACATACATCGCATCAATTTACCAAAGCTGTTGCAATAAATTAAATGGGGGACAACAACACGGATTTAATGTGTTGTCTAAGCGGGATGAAATTATGTTGGTTGAAGAGAATTGCTCAAAAGGGCAGTAAGAAAGTAGGTCCCAGTCTGTGGACACCAGTCCCGGATGAGTAGATTCTGGTGATAGTTTGTGGTCGCCGCATTGCTATAAACTCGGTCACCTCTGGGGCTCTCCCGCATCGGCACCCCCCGCTGAAAGCAACATTGGGGCTTTTTAACTACTGCTGATGTATTATCTACTCACCATTTCGCTCTTGACATGCCCAGACCCCGTACACACACCACCGGTGTTAGTTCATGTGGTTATTCTTTAGTTTGCAGCTTTTCAAATGAAAACTTTGGCATAGAACTCCAGAAGGTGTCGACTGCTCGTCGAGCAAATAGGTCATAGGTCAGGGCCGCTTACGATAATGAAAATGTGAATAATATAGCAAGAGAGGGAGTCTAGATATTTAAATTGTGCATGTAGTCATTGTGGTTACAAATGGATCATGCGAATGCATTCGTTATTATTGCGTTAGTTATTATTATAATTTGACAAACGGAAAACCTATTTGAAATTGTCTATGATATGTGTGGCCCGCTGTACGTTTATTCCGTAAGGTGGCGCCACAAGGATCGCGCCACACAGAGTGGGCAACTTTAAGCCGTGTTCACACGGGCGATGTAAATCGATTCGTAGAAAGTGACTTGTATAGTTCGGGTTACATTTCGCGTGTGAACGCGCGGCTGAGGCGGTTTAAGGCTGATTCGATTCCTGTGATCTGGATACTGTAAACCACCTGTCGAGGTAGTGTACGTGAGTCGATTTCTGTGAATCGATTTATTTTGCCCGTGTGGACACACTGAGGCGGATTAAGCACCTCACACGCATGCGCAGTCGACACCTTAGTTTGTTGACCTTCCGGTCGATCAAAAGTGCATATTATATAATTTGGTCTATGAACCTGCTAGAGGTGCACAGATCTTTTTTCATCATTTATTTTTAGGGTTTCACTGCCCAGCAGAAGTTTTGACCGTTCCAAACCAATACGATTCAGTACATACATATCTAGGTCGAACCCACTCTCTCATGGCGACGTCGACTAACCGAAAAATGGGGCTGGTCAGACTGGACTTGCTCATGCGCAGATATCGATTTCCGGCCCAAGTACTGCCCGAGTGAACGGGCGTCTAAATCGATTCATATGATTCGCCTTGGCTGAATCGCTTTAGATTTTGTCTGTGTGAACACGGCTTTAGCAAAAACTCGGTGATGTAGAATTAAATAGTAGAATGTTTGCTATTCGGAATAATGTTCAGACAAGTAACATGTCCATGTATTCGTGTTACGCTATCGTACTCAATTTAAACAGTCGTGTGGTTTTGAGTTTCTACCATATTTATATGTATTACGATTAGTAAGTAGACCCACACAATTAAACCCAGAAGCCTGCGCAATTGCGGCGAGCCTATATAATTATATATATTATTAGTAGTATTGGCAGATCAATATATATTTGTTGGTCAATATATATATATATATATATATATACCTTGTATATACGTCGTATATATATGACATATATACTATTATTTGTGCATATACTAGTAATGCATACATTTTATATATGACTAGTACATACATCATACATATGATATACACATGGTATATAATGTTTATTGTTCTATATGTGTTTCTGATTGAATGATGCAATGTACATACATAAATACGTAAATAAATAAATAAATGCATACATACATAGCCTGTATATATGACGTTGTATATACAAGCATACATATATGCATACATATATGAATATATATATGCATACATATATGCATACATACAGGCATACATAGTATGCATACATACATACATACATTCATACATACATAGCCTGTATATATGACGTCGTATAAACAAATAGCGTGAACTGACACTGCCAATTAGATGGGCCCTCTCTGGCCTAGTGGGTAGGGTGTTGAACTTGTAATCTGAAGTTGTTTGGTGGTGTGGTTTCAAACCCCATACAGTCCAAAACCTTTTTACATTCAACAACAAAAAAACGTTTTTCATCTAGAGATGACAGGGATATTAATAGACAGTGTCGCAAGTTATATGCTCAGGGAAATATGTTCATCAGGAAATTTCATATGTGTACAGCTGATGTGAAGGTAAATTTATTTAGAACTTTCTGTACTCCCTTGTATACTGCCCAAATTTGGTGGAACTATAGAATGTATAGCATTAGAAAACTGAATGTAGCATATAATGACATTATGAGGTTATTACTCCGGCTACCTAGGTATCACAGTGCTAGTCAGCTGTTTGCCAATATTGATGTGCCAGCCTTCCAGGCTGTTATCAGGAATCTAACATTCAAATTTATTACTAGACTTGACAAGTCAGAAAATGTTATAATACAGGGACTTGTAAAAATAGAAGAGAGTGATCTCAGATTTACGTCTGCCATATGGAGGCATTGGTACAAACTACTGTATGTAGACCAACATTTTGATATTGGTTAGTATGGTGGTATTCATACTATTACTTATATCCTATTCACATTAATTTTTATATCTACTTACTATGGACCAAATTATGTAACTACCATAATCCTGAGTCTGAAATAAAGAATTGAATTGAATTGAATTGAATCTATGTGTTTCTCATTGAATTATGCAATGTAATTGTACTAGCATATATTTTACATTAAAGCAAATATATTTCCTGTTTGCACTACTCTAAAGAAAATTGAAAATACCCCAATTTTATTCTCCCTTCTCTCCACTCACCCAGCCATTTTTAAAACAACAGCTGCCAGCAAGTCCCAGCCTCAGACCCCCCCCCCCCTCCCCCTGCTCGCCCCTCCCCCATCCCCACCCAGACCTCAGCACTGACCCACTTCTGGTGGTTAAGTGGGTCCACTACTCTCCCCACACATATTTTGTTCTATAAACATAAAAACTAAACAAGGTTTTGCTTGGAGAGCATTTCTCGGAGTACGGTTCCTGTCCCAGCAGCCTATACCTGGCCTGTTTAAGCTCTTGCTAGTTTTATGCAGATTACCACCAAAAAAAGGTTCTATTTTTTTTACTTTTAAAGATATTCACATTTTAGGATTTTGTTATTTACTTGAACAAAATTTGCCTTTAACACTGAATGAAATGAGGTGTGTTTTTTTGTTTGACATAATTTGTTTGGCCCCCTATATCATATAAATTAAAGCTCATTTAGTGGTCTTTCTGATAGGATCTTTTTGGTGTTTTTTTTGGTTTGGTACATTAGTTGTCTAAGCAGGGGAAATTTCAGTTACAGATGACTGGCCTTCCTCATTCCACTGCTCCTTGCACTATCCTAATAATGCCGAGCGTCTAGCTAGGAAGCGACAAGTATCAATTTTTAAGTCATTGGTTTGCCTCGACCAGGGTTGACTCGACCGCCCTGTATAACCAATGGTGATTCAGCGCCAAGCGAAACAAAACCGCATGTTTTTGTACTTGTTCAGATTAATGTGATGAAAAATAATGTGCTAATTAGCAAATGTGCCTGTAGTAAAATGCCTTTTGGTGTGTAGCCCAAGTAATTTTGGTATCAATATAAAGAGTAAAAAAGCTTTAGTTTATTCACAGCAGCCTACTTTGAAAATACATCAGTTGTACTCTCCCTTCTCTCCACTCACCCATCCATTTTAAAAACAACAGCTGCCATCTACAGGCCCAGCCTCAGACCCCCCACCCCACCCCCACCCTGACCTCAGCACCGACCCACTTCTCAACCAGCCTCAGCAACCCTTCCCCCCCCCCCCCCACTGACCTCAGCACTCTCCGGCACTGGCCCAGTTCAGGTGCAGTGAGTCTACAACTCTCCCCCCACATATCTGGTTATATAAACATAAAAACTAAGCAGAGTTGTGCTTGGAGAGCATTTGTTGGAGTACGGTTCCCGTCGCCACGAGGTATACCGGGCCATTTTAAAGGGTTAAGCTTGGCAGATAGTTGAAGTAAGATCATCATGCCAAATTAAGTTTGGTTACAAAAAGAAAAAGCTAGCTATATGCTTGATTTACCCATTTTCGACCATGGCCGCATATAATGTGATAGTTACTCATACAGCCCTGTTCCTGCTATAGAGGGGGTGGCCATATTGGATTACATATGAAAGGCTTGGAAGTGCTTACATTGTGTTTATTTACTGATTTGTTGGTTTATTTGCCACTGATTTGAGCAGTTTTCCCTCAAAGGCTGGGGGAAAAGGGTTTTTTGATGGAGGGGAAGTATTTGATTAATCATGTAGCCTCATATCTTTGCTAAAGAGCAGTATGTTGGCACTTTGGATGCTCTGTCAAAGAATTAGACAGGTTCAGGCAGTACCTGCTAGGTGGCGCCACATCCTTCGGCAGCCCTGACTACAGGTAGGCCCAGTGGTGGACGTAGTGTTCTTGGTATAAGACAGGGGGTGCCATAGGTGGTATTAAGTGTAATCCAAGATGGCTAACCGCTGAGTGATGATGTCATGTGCACTCCCTCTATATAGGGTTGCTGAACAACCCATTGGAAAAAGTGTCGGGAAGGCTGGGCCGGAAGTTATGGTTATAACCACGTGAATTTGCAATCCAAGATGCTAATATAAGCATATGGTTCCAATGCTTGTTTATCATTCCACACTTCATTTCAGTAACAAATTTATTAAAAGTACATTAATTGACTTTGAAATTCGAATTGAGAGATTTCTGTGGCCACTATCTTGGATTTTTGCATTCTTTACCAATTTCTAAAATTTATACCAATGTAGGTCAATACTGTGCATTGAAACAACTACCACCACAGTTAATTCCTATTTAAAGCAATTTTTGCTTGGATTTAAGCATAATCACCATTCACCTAGTACTCCTGATAGGGCTGAATCTTTTATGAGAGTACCAAACTGCAATAAATGTTTAATGACTGCGTCGATATATAGGATAAAATCTAGGTAGTATTTCTTTTCAATTAGTGAATAAACGATGAAGGTTTATGTGATGAAATTCTGCATAAATACCAGGATTTAAATATGTTTTATTAGCTAAAAAATAGTATGGTACTAGTGGTGATATATATATATATAGAGAGAAGTAGCACAATGTACAACAGCAACAAAACTAGGGTGATATATATTTTTAATATTTTATTTTAAATATACGAACACGATGGAGCAGTGCCAGGGTTCGTCCATAGGTATTAACGAACAAAACAACGAATTGTCAATTTCTTCGTGTTTGCCTCACATTGGGCTTGGCGGGGCATGTGATGATGTCACAAGTCAACGCACCATCACATCGGATCTGGTTGACAAAATAAATACAAACCACTTTGAGCCGAACTCAATCCAACTTGTTTCCAGTTTTCAGAACAATAAACCGCATTGACTACACGTGAGACTAATTCGTTCTGAATATGCCGTGCACTTACAACATAATATATGTCACATTGTGCAACAGAGTTAGCTGGGGAAACCTTTTGACTTCACCACTGGGTGCCACATTATTGTATTCAAAATAGGAGGCAGGAGTGGTGAGGTGATGTGAACTGAGGTGAAAATAACTTGAACAAAATGTTAATTTAATTTCCTACATGATCTCTTATGCGTTATATATAGTTCGCCTAGATTTGTTCCACTGACAGGCCTATATATATATATATAGCGGTGCGCAGACAGTGTGCTGCATTAAAGCTGCAGAGTCCGATGAAAAGATAACATTTTCAAAACCAAAACAATGATCTAAATTTGATTCTACATATCTAACTTAAGCCGTGTTTACACCCACAACTTTAGGCCGAACTAGATAAGGCGAACTAGAGGAGGCGAACTAGTGTCGTGTCTACACACGGAGCGGTTTAAGGCGGAAATCGATATCTGCGCATGAGTAAGTCCATACTAACCAGCGCCAGTTTCGGTTAGTCGACGTCGCCACGAGAGAGTGTGGGTTTGACCTAGATATGTATGGACTGAATCGTATTGTTTTAGAACGGTCAAAACTTCTGCTGGGCAGTGAAAACCTAAAAATAAATTATGAAAAAAATATCTGTATACACCTCTAGCCGGTTCATAGATCAAATTATATTATATAGTGTGACGTGCTTAATCCACTTCAAATAAACCGCTACCATCCACACAAGCAAGGTGGGCCGACTTAAGCTAGTTCGCCTCATATATACTACCTCGTGAAGTGGTTTACTTGAAGCAAACTAGATGAGGCGACTTAGCCTTAAGTCGCCTCAGCATAGTGTCTACATGACCAATTTGAGTCGAACTAAAGGAGGCGAATTAGTTAAGCCGACTTAACTCGCCCGTGTAAACACGGCTTTAGATGCTGGTGCACTTATTAAACATATGTCATTACATATAAGGGGATACTGAGTCAATTAATATAACCTATTAGTGCAGAAGCCTATGGTGATGAGAGTTTTGGCAAGGCTGCCAAAATTAATTTAGCAGGTTTCCATTTCAAATATCTAAAAAGTTAGCGATTTAAAATAGAAGTTACTTCAAACTGAACTAAGGTAGATTATAATGAACAACCTTATATGGTTATCTCAGAAAAAGCGAGAAACTAAAAACCATCGGACCATGCAACTTTAAGCCATGAAGTAAATACCTCCCCACTCCAACCACTAATAGGTCACCCTCGGGGCTTGCTCAACTAACAGATCACCAACCATTCTCCCCACAATATAATCATGTGAACGCGCTCTAAGAAGGCCTGCGGGGGAAATCACGCATGTAAAAACTCTACATGTCAAATTAAATCTCTTCTTTAGATAATAATCCACAACGCGGGGAAGGGAGGGACCGTGTAGGACGAAAATAGGGGGTTATTTGGTTAATACAATGGGCCTATTTGTTACTGAGTAGCTCACTGCAAAATAGCATTATATATATATATATATATATATAATATATTATATACATGAGTCAGGATCATGAAAAGGGGCCAATTGGGGGAAGTTGTTGGCATTGATCATTGGATGTCGGCGTCGATCGGCATACTTATAGTTTAGCATTGACAGAGGTGTTGCAAAGTCCTTAAATTTATCCTGAATGTAAAGGTTGAGAAAATACAACAACCTTATTTGTTTCTAGGATAATTTAATAAAAAATAAAGGAATGCACTATACTTTAAGAAGTGCGACGCCGACATCTTAAATAAACCACCAATTGGCCCATTTTCGTGATGCTGACTCACATATACACACACAGTTCACAGAACAAACCGCCCACTGACACACACGTACACACCAATCATCCATTATGAGAGTAGTATCCATATCTTCAATATTACATAATATATGTACAACTCCATATGTGTGTATATATTATACAGGGATGAAAGTGGTCTCCTGCAAAAAAACGCGGACAACAAGCCGAGATTATTACATCGACGGCGAATTTCAGCGAAAACGCGGATTTCCTCCAATAGGAATAGCACTGTTAGGGAATCGCGGGGAAAATGGCGGAAGTCAGCCTTCAACTATCTTTGTTGCACCTATATTGTCACCTAATACCTAACTCATTCTTGTTTTAACTCATCAATGTTTTAGCAACATCTAAAGGTCATATAAAAACAGGATTCGAATAACCCAACTGTTGTCATAAACACCATGATTTCTTTTGCATTTTGTTTAACGTTAATCGGTAAATAATAAAAATCGCGGAAATCCGCGAAATCGCGGAAATCTTTCATCCCTGAATTCATATGCATGTACATACATGATACAATAGACTTTTTTTTTTCTTTACACCTGCGCAGGATAACATGTAAACCTTGAGATTAATCAGTTAATATGACCCTCTTTTGTCTACCCTCCCAGCCCCTGGACATCATTTCTCTTTCATTAGAATAGAGTTGGAATGTATATAAATATGGCCACAGGTGGAGGGGTGCATGGAACATTGATTGACAATTTGTTCACCTTGAATAAAAGAGAAGGCAGCCGGGGCCATACTCTCAAACTAGTAAAACCCAGAGCCGCTTCAAAATTAAGGCAACACAGTTTCTCAAACAGGATCATAAATATATGGAATAGTCTCCCACAAAATGTTATAGATGCCGGCTCAATAAATTCATTCAAGAACAGATTAGAAAAAGCATGGGCTGATGATCCAGGGAAATTTGACCACTTATTCACCACATGCTACTAATTTATTCCTTGTGTTGCTAATTACTTGCACTCAAGCAAAAATGAGAGACAAATAAGTGTTCACACTTCCTGTCTACCAATCACTATATCACTATATCACTATATGTGATAGGCTCTTCTGGTGCTATGAGCAGAGTCCACGGCGCGCTACACCACTGTACACAGCATGCGAATGTGGGCACGGTTCCCATTTTGCTACACTCACACTTAACACAGATTGACAGATGCAACATGGAGTACACACAAGCGTATACACTTACATAGGTAGGCAGGTGGTGGGGAGTTAAGAGAAATAACTACATGGTACAACATGCACACCCAATCTGATGACTGATGACGGTGGTGCATTTGTTTGTTTGTTGTTGTTTTGCGTCCTAGCAACTAGTGGTGTTCTCTCTGGCTGAGTGGTTAGAGTGTCTGACTTTTTTCTGATCAGACTCCTAATCTGAAGGTCAGTGGTTCGATTCCCCATGCCCCCACCTCTGCCAATTTGGATTTCCACCGCTGTGGATAACTTACAGCGTCATCAAAGGCAAGTTGCTCTTATACCATGTCTATGTGGTGTGGGAGGTTAAAAATCCCTTGGGTCAGTAAAAGTGTAGGCTCGGGCTTTCTATCGCCAAACTGTCTAATGGTGAAAACAAGTCTATTAAGACTTATCCATGATAGGCAGTATAAATCTTCAAGAAAAGGACGGGTAATGACGGTGATGCACAACACATGATGGCGTAGTACACAACCGACCCACACCGTTCGCATATAACATAAGGTATGTGAGGACTCGAGCATACCAGGCTACTGATACCAGGACACTGCATATGAAACCTGGTTGAGAATATTTCCATTCTTTAATGTGCTATAACAGAATTATTTTTGTCTTAAAACTATTGGCACCGTCTGGTGTTTTCTTCTGTACAAAAAAAAGAAATTCTGCATTGTTTATAATAAAAGAATTGTGCATCTATTTCAGATCTAGTATAATTGATATAATAAATATATCTTGATCAAAATAGATCTAAAGATCCTGATTTTGGTTTTGTGTGTGCGCGTGAGAAAAAAAAGTGCAAAATTATTAATTCTATGCCTAACAGTGACAGCACCACATAGGTCTATCAAAACAGAATATAAAGGTATGCCTCACAAGGCAATTAAGGTGTTGGCTTCATAAATGTTAAACAGTTTAAACTAGGCTACTAGGTATTATCACCTGACGTAAACGATAACCGATGTCGCACGGCGAACCGTGTATTATGACTAGATTAATCCTTTGTGAAAGTAGAAAAAGAATTCCAACCATAAAACCTAATGAATAAAATAACAAATAGTAAAATTATTGTTAAAAACCTAAACATCATTACATTGCTTGCGCATGGAAACTATGAGTTTTACTCGACACCAAAGCCTAATGCCCATCTATGCTGAATGTAGAAGATCCATTGGCTCTAGTGTCTTTCATTCATGGCAGCATAACTGGTTCTTCCACACCTAGATTCGGCAGATGACCAGAGAGCCCTGGTTTGGTAGACTAATTGACTCTCCCATCTTTGGGTCCAGCAATGGACCTACCCAATCTCCAATCTCTGGGTCCTGTAAGAGACCAATTCACTCTCCTATCTCCTAATAATAATAATCAGGGTAGGACAAAAAATAAGGATTGCCCAGTTGCCTGGGGCATCTAGTTTACTCGGTCGGGCAGGTGAAGTTCTGTGGTGACCTGCCTGAATTGGCCAGTCGTTATTTTTTTAGATCTGCAGTAGCAGATTTCAGTTTTAATTGGCCGACTTGGGCTTGCGCAAGTAGTTTGCCACTCAGGCAAGTAGAAAAGTCAAGTCACCTGCCCGATTGGGGAAGTGGGTAAAAAGTTACTGTCCTACCCTGCAAGGTTATGCTAAGAGCAGTCAAGTCTGCTCTTCCATCTCATTCAATAACAGCTCCATCAACCGTTCCACTTCCCAGTGTTGAGAGTAGGAAAGCCGGATGTCCTTTAAAATTTTAATTTTTTTATTGATGGTTTATTTACCCTGTCCATAACATATAAGTCCATGATAGAACTTGTTTTCAATGCCGAACAGCTTTAGGATTTAGTTTGTGGTTTATTGTCTTGTATGGTTTGTTTTTAAGTTGTGAGTGTATTTATCTCAGAGCTACTTAGGAGGTTCCTGGTCCACTGCGTGGTAAATACAAATATGTGGCTGTCTCAAAAGGTGCTAAGCAATATGGGACAAAACTTTGTCCATTGTAACGATCAACATACTATCTGCTTATGCATTTGCTCAGGATAAACTGATTTGTTTTTTACATGGTGTTTCATAATCCAAATAGAATACATATTGATTTGAAGCAAATATCCTTGTGTTTTCAGTGTAACCGTTTCTGTGCTGTTTTCTGTGAATCATTACAATGCACACAAAAAAGAAGCATCATCACCTTTTGAGACATGCTCATATACGATGGTTGGTTATTGGAATTTTACGTCCTGGCAACATCTGAGGTCATATCAGGACGCGCACACATACATATACAGGGAACATTGTGGGGTCACACTGAAAGCCTTAATCTATTCTAAAGCCCTACTCTGTCTCAAGCAGATATGAAATTTATAGTGACGCAACTTCCACGAAAAACCCCATGTAATTAATTAGTGCAATGCATTAGGAACAGTGGAGCATCGCTTTAAGCAAAATATATATAATATATTATCTATGGCGCACATAAACATAACAAGCATTGTTCATGAAATATATATTAAAAACATATGGGACAATCCATCGCACAAGTAATCTGTTACTATGGTCACGTTGGTAGGATGCATGGGTGATGATGTTACTTGGTGCTAAATAAATATTTCAAGTTGTGTGTGAGTGTTAAATGCCACCTCCCCTACCATGTATAATACACACTTGAACGGTTAGTCATGTATATATATATATATGTATGTAAATCAATATATTAGAACACCTATGTCTACTCGCATAGAGACGAGACTATCCTGGGTACACATGGTTTTTAGGTTTTATTTTGTGTGTAATATACTTTCTTTCTTATCACAGACACAAAAATACACACACCAAAACGCGGATACACAGACACTGAACAAAGATATGAGGCCTTCAGTCGTCGGAACGCTCGCTCCTGATTTACGAACACTGGGGCGCCCCCTGGTGTGTGAAAGCAATCTACCTCTGTGTGTTGTCAATTCGGGGTTTACTATACTGAAGCATGGCATGCTGGACTATTGTTTGTATGAGAGGCTCTGTACTTGAGCAAGCTTACCGACATAGTCAGTGCACAAACAGGCCACCTCGCCTACGCACTCGACGCCATCCTTGTGTTAATACACAGAACGCGCGCGAAACACAGGCGCCCCCTGGTGTGAAACAGACAGAGCTACACCACACAGGCGCCACCTAGTTTCTGACACATGCAGCGCCGTCTAGTTGTGTGATAGATAATGAAAGTGGCGCTGCCAGTGACCATTTAGGGAACTACTTTTATTTTTCTCCTCCCCGAGTCAAAACACTCGCGGCGAATTACAACTAGAAACTAACAACTCTCCCCCACCCCGACCCGTCCTACGCACAGACACACATAACGTTGGTAATGCCAGAAGCTCGCACCTACACATAAATCTAACCCTCCCCCTTTCCTCCTTTTTAGGGAGAGGGCCTATGACGTCATCACAGAGGTGATGGGGTGGGATGTAAACTTATCACACTGTATCATTCCGCTGGGTGCCTCTGGCTCCATAACTACTGTCACTATGCACATCTTGTATTTCCATCGCCTCCTAGCCTCCCTTCCCCTACCCCATAACCCCCCCACCCCCCACCCCCACCCTCGCACTCCCGCAAACCTCGTCCCCATGGCCTCTGGGGGGAGCACTACTCAGATTCAGTCCTGACAGGTCTGGTACTGGCACCCGCTCACCCACCCACCCACCCACCCACCATCCATCCAACCCTCCCCCCGTCGGCCACCCCGCCATCACTATACAAGCTCAGTTTCTTGCATACTATTGTTGGACGAGTCGGACAGCTTGTCGCCGTCGCCGTCACCGTGGCCGTGGCGCGGCGAGCCGGCGAAGGGCTGCTTGTTGCCGCCGAGCTTGGGACAGTTCTGAATGTAGATGACCCTGTTGTAGGCCCGCCACCGCCGACACAGGTGCACGTACATCTTGCACTGCACGTACATGAAGACGAGTCCGCCGGTGAAGCCGATGGCGACGACGATGAGCTTAGTCCAGAAGGGCCACTCGAGCACGCCCTGCTTGATCTCCTCCGTGGTGCGGTCGATGAGCACGTACAGCGACCAGATGACGCACGTGATGGCGATCAGGTGAAATGTCACTGAACACATGATCTTACGCCGCTCTACGGTCGACATCTGGAGCTTCTGCCACTGCAAGGCAAGGGTGCGGAAACTCCGCAGAATTATTGACCGTGCAAGCGATAAGGTGAGTAGAAAGCTTTACTGCACACGCATCTTGCTTTGCAACACTGTTCTATGGTCGACACCTTGAGCTTCTGCCACTGCAAGGCAAGGGTGCGGAAACTCCGCAGAATTATTGACCAAGCAAGCGATAAGGTGAGTAGAAACGTTTACTGCACACGCATCTTGCTTTGCAACACTGCTCTACGGTCGACACCTGGAGCTTCTGCCACTGCAAGGCAACGGTGCAGAAACTTCACAAGATTATTAATCGATTGATTGAGCGGGCACTAAGGCGAGTGGAAAGCCTTATTGCACATGCATGTTCCTTTGCTACACCACTCTACATTCGACATCTGGAGCTTCTGCCACCGCAAGGCAAGGGTGCGGAAACTCTACAGAATGATTAATCGAGCGAGCACTAAGGCGAGTGGAAAGCTATATTGCACATGCGTGTTGCTTTGCAATGCCACTCTGCGGTCGACACCTGGAGCTTCTGCCATTGCAAGGCAAGGACGTAGGAACTTCACATAATTATTAATCAATTGAGCGAGCGAGCGCCAAGGCGAGCGGAAAGCTTTATTGCACATGTGTGTTGCTTTTCTCTGCTGCTCTACGATCGACATCTGGAGCTTCTGCCACTGCAAGGCAAGGGTGCGGAAACTCCACAGAATTAATAATCAATTGATCGAGCGAGTGAGCGAGCAATGAGATGAGTGGAAAGCTTTATTGCACATGCATGTTGCTTTGCAATGCTGCTCTACGATCGACATCTGGAGCTTCTGCCACCACAAGGCAAGGGTGCGGAAACGTCACAGAATTAATAATCAATTGATCGAGCGAGTGAGCGAGCAATGAGATGAGTGGAAAGCTTTATTGCACATGCATGTTGCTTTGCAACGCTGCTCTACGATCGACATCTGGAGCTTCTGCCACTGCAAGGCAAGGGTGCGGAAACTCCACAGAATTATTGATAAATTGACTGAGCGAGCGATTGGAAAGTTTTATTGCACACGTGTGTTGATTTACTACATGCGTGAGCGCCTTTCTGCTTGGCCGAATGACACTCGGGCCATTATAAAGTCAGTAGAAAATAGTTTTGTACTGAATAACAAAATAGCACCTGGTAATTGTGCAATAAACAAAAATACCGATGGATAATTTTAGAGATTTGAAGACATCATACTCCTAGAGGGTGGGGAGTAATTAGAGCGCTTTCAAATGGGCCTTAGATTTTGGTTTCGACCCATTTGAAATGACTCATACCTACGCACCACTCGATGAAATTAGGTAAACATTGGAAGTCATATCAGGAGGGTCAGTCGTGCAGCTGCCCAAAACTTCATTAACAGATTTTGACCACGGCAACCACTCATAGGCTCACAATACAGCTCTTTAAGATTAAAAAGACGATAAATTAAAGAAGAAAGGTCGAATAGAATTACGCAAAAATAATAAATACATGTGAATAAATATCACTGGAAGTGCCATGACCCATGTCGCTGACAAGGGACCTACTACAATGAGTAAAACAGCTACTTATTCAATCAAGTACTTATAATCATTGAGAAACAATTAATTTTTAAGGAAAGGGTGGTGTCATGTTGGAATGGAGCAAAAGAAATGGAAAAAGAAAAAGAAAATATATATTTTAATTTTAAGGAGGATATTGGCGCGTTGCGATGGATAAAAAGAAAGGGAAAGAAAGAAAATTAAAATAATTATTGATAAGGTGGCGTGTTGGGACAAGAAAGATATATGTATATATATATAGATACTGAGAGAGAAAGAGAGAGAGATGGGGAGAGAGGGAGAGAGAGGAGAGAACGAAAGAACGAACGAAAGAAAGAAATAGATATTGTTATTTTAAGGAGGATATTGGCGCGTTGCAATGGATAAAAAGAAAGGGAAAGAAAGAAAATTAAAATAATTATTGATAAGGAGTGGTGACGTGTTGGGACAATAAAGATATATATATATATATACAGAGTGAGAGAGAGAAAGAGAGAGAGAGGGGGAGAGAGAGGGAGGGAGAGAGAGGGAGGGAGAGAGAGAGGGAGAGAGGGAGAGAACGATAGAAAGAACGTAAGAAAGAAAGAACGAAAGAAAGAATGAAAGAAAGAAAAGAGAAAAAGAAGAGACAACCCCCCCCCACACACATACCCACACCCACACACCCACACACACCCGCTTGTTACCTTTCTGAACGGCTTGATGCGCGTCGTCATCTCGAAGTCGTACTTGCAGAGCTCGCACGACTTGGTGTCGGCGCTCTTGATCCACTGCTGCAGGCACGCCTGGTGCACGAACTTGAGGGAGCCCGAGCACACACACGGCGAGATGAGCGGCGCACCGGGCTCCGCCTCGCAGTGGCAGATCCGGCAGGCGTCCACATTGGAGTTGAGCGACGCCTCCGAGCCGCGCCGCTCCGGCGCCTTGTACGACGGGGGCAGGCCGCCCGTGCCGTTAGACAACATCTCCTGGGGCTGGGGTGGGGGGGGGGGGGGGGGGGGTAGAGGATCGGTGGGCGGGAGGAGGAGGTGGTAGTATGGAGGAGGGGGGGGGGGGGAAGATGGTGTCACGATTAGAAGAGGGTTTTCTTACTGAACCCATGTCAAGTTTGGAGAATAAGAATTATTTATAAATCTTATATATACAGTAAAACCTCTTTGAGTCGACCGACCATGGGACCGACTTTAAAATGGTCCATTTAGGGAGGCGGTTGGTTTAGGGAGGTTTTTTAAAAATCGTTACAATGGTATTGTATGGGCGATTGTTTGGGACCAAAATAAAGCGATCGATATAGGGGAGTGGTCGATCTGTGGAGGTGGTCGGTTAGAGAGGTTTTACTGCATGTGCTGCTCTATGATCTATTAAAGGGTATATGTATAAACAAGGACACTACCACTCCCCTTCTCTATATTTATTTTATTATCCATTATCTACTACCACAGGGGTTAGTTACTACTTTGGCCACACCGGCGCCACCTGTGATATAAATAAAGATTGATTTATTTAAAAAAGCTCAATTACAAAATTTTTAATAAAAAAATAACATTAAAAGCAATTTAATATACAAAAAATACATAGTTATATACATTTATTATATAATTATCTCATTTTGACATACAAAAATTACATAATTATATAATAAATGCACATATAATATACAATTACATAAATATGCAATTTTTCTATATTACATTGCTTTTAAGATAATTTTGTATTATAAACTTCACTTTTGAGCAATGAGGACCTTTCAGTTTGCATGAGTCTCTCGTCAGATGGCGCCCAGTGCCGGTCTCTGTAATGATTTGATTACATAGAACCAGTTCCTTCTACTATCAAATATGAGGATTTTGGTGTGTGTGGTGGGGGTGTATGGGGACTTAGGGGTGTGTGGTGGGAGCTTAGGGATGTGGTGGGGTGAAGGGATTTGGTGGGGGTGTAGGTGTGTGTGGTGGGAGTTGATGGTGTGTGTGGTGGGGGGTGTAGGTGGTTTGTGGTGGAGGTGTAGGTGGTTTGTGGTGGAGGTGTAGGGGTGTCTGGCAGAGCGGCACCTCACAATCTTTAGCATCCCGAAACCCCCACCACACACCTACACCTTCATCACACACACAACACCTACACCACCACACACATACCTACACCTCACCACACAGACACCTACACCCTCACCATACACACCTACACCTCAATCACACACATACACTCCCACCACACACCACCTCCACACACACACCACATCCCTAAACCCCCACCACACACCTACACCCCCACCACACCCCTAAACCCTCACCACACACCCACCACTCCTACACCCCCACCACAGCCCTAAACCCTCACCACACCCCACCACACACACACCTACATCCCCACCGCACACATACACCCCCACCACACACCTACACCCCACTACACACCTACACCCCCACCATGCACCTACACCCCCACCACACCCCTAAACCCTCACCACACACCTACACCCCCACCAAACACATACACCCCCACCACACACCTATACCCCCACCACACACCTACACCCCTAAACCCTCACCACACACCTACACCCCCACCAAACACCTACACCCTCACCACACACCTACACCCTCACCGCACACCTACACCCCCACCACACCCCCACAACACACCTATACCCCACCACACCCCTAAACCCTCAACACACACCTACACCCCCACCACACACCTAATCCCTCACCACACACCTACACCCCCATCACACACACCTACACCCCCACCATATCCCTAAACCCCCTCCACACACCTACACCCCAACCACACCCCTAAACCCTCACCACACCCCCCCCCACCACACACATACCTACACCCCCACCACATCCCTTAACCCCCCACACACCACACACCTACACCACCAACACACACCCTTCTATCCAACTATGATGGCCGACTTGGACCGGGAACGGCTGCTGCCACCAAGTGTATAGCGAGAGAAATGGCTGATAAAAGCTCCCCATTTATAAATGGTTTAATGTTTTATAGCATTTCTGTCAAGAACTCTCCAACATCGCCTGTAATTATAAAATATATACATTTTCCTTTACATATATTTATAATTTAAAAATAAACTTTACATTTCATTTTCTTTTTTAATAATTAATAATTAATGTGTTTATTTCTAATCACTTTTTAGACAATTTCATTTTTTAATTATTATTTATTTGTTCTCACAAATTGTTGCTAAATGTTTTTCTAAAAGATATTTCTATATAAATAAAACTTAAATATACTTGCATTTAATTGACAATAAAAACCACACACATCTAAGCATTAGGGAACGACTGTCGTGGGAGATATTGGAATGGGAAGAGTCTTGAAAATGCATAGCAAGCAAGATTTTCTTCTGATATCAGATCTTACTATGTACAGGGATGAAAGTGGTCTCCGGCAGAAAAAGCGGAAATGCAGATATTCTCCCATAGGCATAGCATTGTCAGGGAATCGCGGAATATTCCCGGAAGTCGGGTCTCATTAATATTGGTATACGCTGATAGTGCTGCAGCATTTGAATCATGTAATAGTATACACTGACAGTGCTGCGGCGTTTGAAGCACATATTAGTAGTATACACTCAGTGCTGCGGTGTCTGCACTATGCATTAGTATGCTGATGGTGCTGCGGCGTTAAGCCACTATTAGTATACACTTATAGTGCTGTGACGCTTAAACAACGTATTAGTAGGAGAAATCGTGGAAATCCGCGGAATCGCGGAAATCTTTCATCCCTGTATGTAATTTTAACCCACCAACATGCAAATTAATACGTTGTGAGAGTTCGCTGATGCGAGATCTCACGAATTTATTTTAATGCAATGTAGTTACTGAGATTTTACCGATTTGAGACGGTGTGATAGCACAAATTAGCGGTAAAATGTATTTGACAGTGGAAGCAGGTTGATCAGCCCCATTTTATTGTTAAATGTATCTTTGTTCTAAAAATAATGGGACCGGTGGTCAATTCCCATTATTTAAATAGCTCTCATTAGCAACTAGGTTGGAGTTCAATAATAGGAAAGGAAATCAAATGTTCCTGACAAATATTTAGAAGAGGGCGAAAGGATTCTGGAACGTCACACAGAGGCTTAAAGGGTTAACCAGACTAATGAACTAATAAATATTAAACTAAAAAGTAACACTTCAGAGAACTATCTGTCACCCTTTTGACTGATAGTGATACACATGTATAATGCGATGTTACTAAGTTCAGTAACATTAAAAAATAATAGGAATGACAATTATTAAAAATAACAACAATGGTACTGCGTAGTATCATAGCAGTACCTTAGATTCTTTGCATTTAATTAAGAACAAACAGAACATAGATACTGGCTTTTATGTTTACACTGAACTCCTTATTAAATAAATAACATTTACTGTCTGGTCTACTACATACAGCTTGAGGTGATTAATGATTTCCTTTTCGATTTTGCCATTACACTGTCAGCCGAGTACAGCAACGATTCCCTCCCCTTTTTAGGGCGAAACAAGCTAAATAAATTTGAATCATGTCCATAGAAAAAAAAAATTAAAATTAAAATTAAACCGTTATTGCCACCATACCGATCTTTTCAGAATACGAAAGCAAGAGTTTGAAGCTGTTCAATTACCAAACCAAGGCACATTTTACATGGATAGTTGGGGCGCATTCAGGGTACACCTCAGAGTTGACTCTGAGATGGCGCGATGTCTTTTTGGCCAATTTGCGTTCAGGGTACACCTTGGAGTAAACTTTTCAGGTAGGAGGCAAAAAGCGCCTCCAAAATGGCCATGCGTTTCAGTGGTTTCAGCCAATCAGAGCTGTTCTTTCAATTGCAAATGGATGCACCCTATGGAGGCCGCCATTTTCGAGGCAACCAACAGCTATATGCCGTTCAGACTAGTGCAACGTCCGGGATTTCTCCGAGGCATACCCTGAACGCTGCCCTACTTAGTGTAGTTCTACAACCACATCTTGTACATTACAAAAATTGGATAAGCTTTTCATAGCAATGATTAAAAGGTTAGTGTGACTTATTGTGATAGTAAAATACAACTTATAATATATATATATATATGTTATATATACAAGCGTTATACATACTGGACGCATTATGTATATTGGATGTCTTATAATATATATATGGGTCAGGATCATGAAAAGAGGCCAATTGGTGGAAGTTGTCGGCGTCGAGCATGGATGTCGGCGTCGATCGGTATAATTATAGTTTAGCATTGACAGAGATGTTGGAAAGTCCTTAAATTTAGACTAAATGTATAGGTCGAGAAAATACAACAACCATATTTGTTTCTAGGATAATTTAACATAAAACAAAGAAATGCATGAGACTTTAAGAATTGCAATGCCGACATCTGTTAAAGTTGTCGGCGTCGATCATTGGATGTCGGCGTCGATCGGTATAATCATAGTTTAGCATTGACAGAGATGTTGGACAGTCCTTAAATTCATACTGAATGTAAAGGTCGAGAAAATACAACAACCTTATTTGTTTCTAGGATAATTTAATATGAAGCAAAGAAATGCACTACACTTTTAAGAATTGCGACGCCGACATCTTCACTTGACCACCGATTGGCCCGTTTTCGTGAGGCTCATATATTGCGTCCAATATATAATAATATAACATGTTATATATGTGTCCAATGCATATATAATATAACTTAGTTTATTATATGAGACTGTCTCAAAAGGTGCTAAGCAATATGGGACAAAACTTTGTCCATAGTAATGATCAACACACTATGTACTTATGCATTTGCTCAGGATAAACTAAATTTTTTTTTACATGGTGTTTCATAATCCCAATAGAATACATATTGATTTGAAGCAAATGTCCTTGTGTTTTCAGTGTAGCCATTTCTGTGCTGTTTTGTGTCAATCATTACTATGGACAAAAAATGGAAGAGTTAGCACCTTTTGAGACAGGCTCATATATATTATAAATATATAAATATTACGCATCCAATACTCAAAAAGCGGCAGCAAGATGGTGAACTTAATAAGAATGGAAGCAAAAACAACAACAAAATCACACACAAAAGCATGAAATTAGCAGAACAATTTCTCAATGTGAAATTAATGAATTGGGTTAATAAGTAAGGAAGGGCACAATAGTTACAGGAAAGTATGTGACGCATCCCTCAGGCTGACTGACCTGAGCCCCATGGGTACAGTGTGGCGAGGCCCGACTGTCCATAGTCCGGCCCTCCTTCAGGCGACTCGATGTGCCCATAGCAACGGGCAGCCCTGCGCAGGCACACCGGAAGTAACAAGAACATCACAGGTTAGTTGGCTGCCGCCTTTGTCATAGACCGCATTAGATAAGATTCACCCCATACTAAAGTAGCCTGAGTAGGGGTGAAGACCCTATAAAAAAAAGTGGAGAAAATGTTGGTAAATGCAATGAGCACATAAATTCTTAAATCTAAAAATCTAAATATATCATTCACATACCTTGATATATTTACCCTCAACTTGTGGACTGATTAGTAAATTACTCCAGTAGGTCGATGAACTTTAAAGTTTTGAATTGACAGAGCCCACATGTCCACCATTGGCAGGAAGTTGAGGGGTTCCTGGGTAATAATCCAATCTAGGTCAGGAAGCAGTCATTTTCATTGGCTGAGGTAGTCAGGTGGTACAACCAGTTCATTCAAACATGGAGGAATCACTTCAAACTGATGTTGTGTCATTATGCATTGAGATTATGTGATTTGAAAACTCTGAAAAGTATATGTTGAGGGAAAACATATATAATAGGATTGTGGCTGAAGCCACCTTCCTATACCAGCACCAGACAGGATCTGTTGCTACCTGGCATCCCTGCATAAAACACATACACACCCACTTCCACACACACCCTTCTCCCTTTGGTAACTAATTATTGAGTGAATCACGTGAGGTAGTTATTCTTCTTGCACTATCATGAATTCCAAGCCACTGAATTCCACCGCCTTTATTCATTTCTATGTCTTCGGGGGGGTTCAAATTATGAGCTATTTCCGACATTGCCTATTCATAGACAGCTGCTAATTACTATTGCTAACAGTCCGAAGTTATTTTAATGGCATTTATGTCAATAGTTGTCCAATGCCGCCTTTAAATCAATAACTGGCTGAGAAGTCAGTGTCCACATTTACACTCTAAATTAGAAAACAATGAACTGTGATCATCAAATTACCATTCTAAACAATACCCAGGACAAGCTGGGATGACCGAGTGGCTAGAGCATTCGTGTCCCAAGTGGTAGGTTGTGGGAGAAATCATAACATGTGTGGTCACCTCTCACCATCATCATCATCATGCTGTCGGTCGCAATGCGACAAAGACTGCTTTTTTTCTTAACCGCCGCTATTACGCGTGGTTGGGCATTTCCTAAAAGCTGCTTGCAAAGTGTTGAAGTGCTGCTGGCTTTTGCAAGTTACTAGCAGCACTCTCTCGGGGAGCAAATAGAGGTCTCACACCAGGAAGAACATGTCAAGACAGGCGCAAACTATTTGTCCCTGCAGTAGCTGGCCGGGAGATGTTGGGAGTTCCCTTCATAACCGCCCTTAACGCTGCCATGGAAGCATGGTTTTCTGTTAGGGTTTGCTCCCTTAGCCTTTGGTTCTATCAAGAACCTATACCACAAGGCATTGGTTTATAACTTTGCAAGGCAGGGGCATCAACTCCCTGAGGTATTTTAGCAGATAGCTACAACCTCTCACCAACCTCTCACCAAATAGGGTCAAATGGGGTTTTGGAGGGCTAAAATTGTAAAAAGATATCCTTATCGCTTTTATGTTTACACCATATAAAGAAAACTGATTTAAGAAAGCTACAAATCTGCCCACTTTATTTCCAATATTAAGTACCTGACTGCTATGCAAGATAATGGTGGCTATATGCTCCTTAGAAATAAATGCACATAGTACACAGTTTCATAATATATAGCCACGTATATATGCTAGCGTATATGCGGGTGTAGGATTCGCACTATGCTTCCCCCCCCCCCCAGCGGCTAGCATGGGAACTCGTTGGCTAGTTTGTGGATGCCCCACTGGGAGGTGCTGGCCTAAAGCTAGCATTCCTTACACATGGTATGTGGCATGCGAATGCGGCATGCAAACAGGCTGATTCCTTTCACCCACACCCACATCCACACATAGTGTCAGGTTTCTCTACCACTGTTTTCTATGGCAAATGCAGCAGCATTTGCATGCCGCACCGATAGCTACATGGACCGATTCAGTTGCCGCATTCGCATTTGCACATATGGAAGCACCCCTATTCACTTAGATGCTTTTCGATTGTTTGCCACATTCGCATTCGCATGTCGCATACTGTGTGTAAAGGCTACATTCCTTACACGCGTTGTTTTTTTTGTTGTAAATATAGTTTATTCATTGAATAAAGTCTTTTGTCAGCGCCATGGCACTGGTCTTCCAGCCATGTGACAATACAGTTATTTACAATATATGCAGCTAGCCCAAATCAGCTGAAATAACAATATCAAACATTCAAAGACTTACATATGGTATAGTTTGACAATTCACATACAAAAATAGCAGTTATATGTTGTATTCCTACACACTTGATACATACATGTGTATTGATTAGACCTTTACATTACGGAGTGGTTAGGTACATAGTTTTTCCTTCATAGGTTTGTATGCCTACTATGTTGTGAATTGCAAAACTATCATGTTGTTGGAGTTAACATTTTGAGATGGAGTGAGTGTTAGTAGAATGGTTTGTTTATTCTGTTAGATAGAGTGTGGTTAGCTTATAGGGTTATGCTTAAAAGGTTAATACCTCAGGTGTGTTTTTTGACTACATGAAGTAGTTTGAGTAAGTAGGTTGTTAGTAATGATGGGATAAACAATGCTTGGAGGATTGTATGTTTCAGTCATTTAGTAGTCTAGTACAGACTTTATTAGTGTCTATGTTTGTACAAAGACCCCATAATACCAAGACAGCTCACTCAGCCTGTACTGTGTAATCAAAATGATCAAACCCACCACGTGGTGCGCTGGCCGTTCCCCCGGCTAAACAGATGCCACAATATATGCACAAATGTATATATGAATGTGAAAGCTGTGTGACGATGGCGACGATGATGTGTGCCTGTTCATAGCAATCCGATATTGATGTGTATTCACGCTTACCCGCCTCATGCATGATATAACCGTATGTGTTTACATGTGAAACACCAACCAGCAGCTGGGTCAATCAAACCCACCACAAGGTGGCACCGCAAAATTTACATCACATGGGAGAGATAGGGAGTGAGCCGTCCCAGTACCATAGGGCCCCTGGTCTATAGCAATACTACCAGACTGATACACCTTTCCGAATTTGCTGGGCAAATAATTTGTACGGTGGATAACTTGGTTTGTTGGCAGCAGGCAAAGGAGCGCGTGGGGTGGTGGGAGGGGGTAGGGTGGCCATAGGTGCTTATAATAGATAGCTAATTAAATATGGCGACCTCATCACTAGGCCTGTGGTTTGCGGCATGAAAATGCAAATGCGGCAAAAAATCTAAAAGCATCTAAGTCAATGGGGGTGATTCCATGCGTCCGACTGCAAATGCGGCAACTGAATCGGTCCATGTAACCATCGGTGCGGCATGCAAATGAGAATGCTGCTGTGTTTGCCATAGAAAACAGTGGTAGAGAAACCTGACACTATGTGTGGGTGTGGGTGTGGGTGTGGGTGTGGGTGTGGGTGTGGGTGAAAGGACCCAACCCGTTCGCATGCCGCATTCGCATGCCACATACCGCGTGTAAGGAATCCTAGCTTCAGGAAGGTAGCCTTTACTATATACCAACCGCAGCCCTGGACTCAATTACCGGCGTTTTTATAATTGTGCTACCGTATACTAGGAGCCTAAGGAACGTATAGAAATGCAGCGACAACGACGACAAACCTATACCAGGGCCAGTATAATTTATTACGCTCCTTTATGACATTATTTTGTGTTTGTCAGTGTAATTCTCGGCTAGTCGGGTGTGTATTTCAATGACGCCATTTTACCTGATGCCATTTCACCTGACGCCATTTTACCTGACGCCATTTTACTTGACGCCATTGGACGCATAATGGCAGTGACAACGACGACTCACCTATATCAGGGCCAGTATCATTTATTACGTCCCTTTATGACATTATTTTGTGTGTGTCGGTGTAGTTCTCGGCTAGTCGGGTGTGTACTTTCATTCGCACCCCAGACGCCATTTTACCGGATGCCATTTTACCGGATGCCATTGATGCATAACCGCAGTGACAATGACGACTCACCTATATCAGGGCCAGTATCACTTATTACCTTACTTTATGACATTATTGTGTGTGTCGGTGTAGTTCTCGGCTAGTCGGGTGTGTACCGGTGTGTACCGGCCATTTTGTACCGGCAGTGGCTATGCCCAAGGCATATTGTGCGTTCTGTAGTAAGGTGCACACTGAGCCTGTAAATGTGAACTGTCTAACTAGAACTTCTAATAAGCGAACTACCCGCTCAAGTTCTCGGAGAGAAGGCGATATAATGGCTGAGGGTGGTAAAGTCTCTATGGCTGTGGAGCAAAATGGACTTCTAATGGATGAGGAAGTCCTGGCAAAGGAGGAGCGCGAGATTAATGAGAGAATTCGCAACCTGGAAAGGCGCAAGCGGCTCGCAGAATTGGAGTGCAGCGAGGACGTCGCCAACATGACCCTTGACCGAACGCACGAGAGGAGTGAGCCGACGACCGAGCGGGCACATGACCGGTCATGCTATCCCTTGGAGGAATGGAGCGGGAGCAAGAGGCGATCGAGGGCTCGCAGTAACAGCTGTGGGTGGGGTCCTCCTCGGGAGGGGAGGAGGAGACGCCATAGACGCCGGACACACAGCTCAAGTTCGTCAGATGAGCGCTCAACCAGTGGCGAGAGAAAAGGCCCGCAGTTAGTGGTCACTTTGCCAAAGTGTAGAGGATGGGAAATATGTCAAGAAAGTGACCGCTTTTGAACTAATTGAAGCTTCAGTTAATTGGGCGGCTGCCTCAAAGGTGTCAGACGGGGATAAACTGCTTAGACTCCTAAAGGAGTTAGGTTACATAGCGGGCAAGGGCAAGTAGGGCACTTTTATTGAGAAAACGCACGCCAACTATGACCAGGCCATTAGAAAGCTTGCTGCCACCAAAGGATTTGACGCCTTTTCAGCCGGAAACCCCGAGATAGCGCTGAAATACTATGCCTTCGAATATATGAAAAAAGGGGGGGGGGGTCGGGTTTGAGTGGTAACAAAGCTAGAAGGGGTAGTCCGGTAAGCTCTAAGCCTCTATTTACCCTGTTTCACATTTAATAAAGATGAAGGCTGCTCCCGTGATGTCAAAACGTGTAATTACGGCCACTGGTGCTCCCGACGTGGCAGCAAATCTCATATCAAGAATAAGCGCAGCAAGGATTAGGTGCCTGTCGGTTGCCGAGGTCGGCGTGTGTCCGGAGGTTGGAAATGTGAAATTTAGTTCCGACCTTATCAATGAGGTATATTGTGCTACCGACTTGACCTCTGCCCACCCTGATTCAATTATACCTGTTTGTGCTAATGTGGAACAGCTGCTGATATTATACCCTAGCCGTGATGTGGAACATGGTTATGGTGTGAAAACTGATACTTGCCCTAATTGGACTGAGGCCCGTGACCGCGCTAATGACATTTGTGATGCCTTTGTGGACGCGTGCAGTAAGGTCACTAATGGGTCAATTGGACCGAAGAGGGCTGAGGTACCGGCACGCGCTAGCAGTGCTATGCCTGATTGCCCCGTGATAAATAGTGACTGGTTGACCGTCCGACATGTTGGCCTGTGCTGCACGTCGAAGCTTGTGACTTACATAATCCCGTGCATGAACTTGAATTTGATGTTTCACGTGACTGGTTGAATGCTGTCTGTTCTTGTGTGCATTTTGTAGGTCACAGCCAAGTTCAATTGAAGCTGTGTAGGATTTTTCTAGCAGAGAACGAATATCTTGTGTCGACCCCGCAGGGCTAATGTGTTGTGCGCATATTTGTATGTGACATTTTTCCTTTGTTATAGGTCTAGCCCAGCTGGAGGTGCAAGTTAGGTCGATGTGTGGCCAATATTATTCGGACAATTCAAGGTCGACCAGGTCGATGCAGGTGCGAAAATACCTCGCATTTATCGATGAGTTCCGTGGTTTGCTCTCGCCTATCCCTTGTCCATCTTCGCAGGTTGCCATTTATGTTGTCTGGCTATCCCGCACTTTAAAGTACTCGTCCATAACAAATTATGTTAGTGCCCTAATTTTTTTTCTGAAGGCTGAGGGCAGTCCTCCAATCGATTTCTCTTCCCACCAAATTAAGACCATCATGGGTGGGGCTAAGCGGGTTATGGGGTGTGCTGCGAAAAGGGCGGCCCCGTTGCTACCAGGTGAGCTAGTGAGGATGTTTGCCTTATTATCAGAGCATGAGGGGCATGTGTGCGCCCGTGCAGCCATCTTAACTTGGTTCAGAGCCCTATTGTGCAAGTGTCAGCTGACTGATTCTGCCTCAGTTCTTAGGCAATCAGACTTTGAGTTTTTTAGATGGGGGATGGTTCTGTCAATACGTAAGTCTAAAACTATCCAAATTTCTGCACTGTGTACCGTCTATTGGGTTGAAAAGCACTTTAGTCAGGTCAAGGTAGCCCTGGATGCCATGGCTTTTCAAATCCCTGCGGTGGAGGGGGGCTTCAGACCTCTCGATTACAGACAACTATAAAGCTATTCTCAGCTGAGGCGGGTCTGGACCCGAGCAAGTTCTCCTGCCATTCTCTCCGGATGGGGGGTTCTACTTTCCTCGCCCTCCAGGGCGCATCTATTGATGAGATAAAGGTCAGGGGTGACTGGTCCTAGGATTGTGTATACAAATATATTACTTGCCCGCTTACTGAGCGCATCGTATCCGACATTAGGGTGGCATCTGCCTTGAGCTCTTCTATTGAGCATGAGGTTGTTTTTAATTAATCTGTCTGGGTAGGTCTGGGGAACTTGGCACTTTGGCCCAGCCAGATTATTTATATATATTGCATGTACTATTTAATGCTAAAATAAATATTATCTACCATTCGAGTTTGCTTCGTGCCCTTCTTACAGCCACGTATATATGCTAGCGTATATGCGGTGTAGGATTCGCACTGTGCTTCCCCCCCCCCCCCCCCCCCCCCCCCCCCCGCAGCTAGCGTGGGAACACGTCGGCTAGTTCGTGGACGCCCCGCTGGGAGGCGCTGACCTAACTATATACCAACCGCAGCCCGCGGGTCACACTAGTCCTCTCCAGCCCTGCACTTCGGCCAATACTTCCATTTGCACCTATTTTATTTTTTATTTTTCTACCTGTAGGGCACTTTGGCCTGGCCAGATTAATTATATATATTGCATGTACTATTTAATGCTAAAATAAATATTATCTACCATTCGAGTTTGCTTCGTGCCCTCCTTACAGATTTGTAGGAAAATTCAAGTTTGTCTTATATGGTTCATATGGCTAGCTGGGAGACTAAGACCATTCCTGTTTCCTGCTTGCATAGAAGTATGTATTAATACTATTAACTTTCACCATTCTGGCATTCACCGAGTCATTTTTGTAAGTGACCAATGTTCATGTATGATTACATCACAAGTATGGTTACAATATATTGCAAAGCGAAATAATATGGGAGGGAATTGGGCTATCATGCAATCCTTTTAATGATATATATCCTTAATGATATATTAACATACTTCAGTCATCTTCAAAATTCTATCGACTGTGGATATCCAAAGACCCAATGAATAGTTGGTAGATGAAAACCGGGTAATTCACACTATTCATGCGTGACCTAATTAGGCTTCAGAACGAGGCTGAGAACGCGTCGGGTATTGCGAAACAGTGGAAATGGCCTTAATACACTGTTGTGTCCTGATGTGTATGAACTACAACAGAAATTAAAGGAGTAAAATTTGAAGTTATTCACTTTTGAAACTTGGGTGATGATTAGATGCATTTTGAGGATGAACAGTAGGCGATGTCAATAAAGTCGTTCACCCTGGTCGCTGATCTTTTCTTAAATTCAAAATTGCATAGCTTTCTTAATATATATATATTTTTTAATATATATATATACCATTTTAAACCTTTTATTAATTTGTAATTATGAAGACTAGTTGTTTAACCATGTTACACAGATAACTACAGTGACAGTGCTGCATGGGACATGATACCACCATAACTATCCAGACTTGAAGTTGACATTGTAGTTAAAGAATGGGAAAATCACCATGCAGGGTCACCCAATCTTCATGAAAATTGGCCAATAGATAGAAAACAGGTGTTCGAAGTTAGATATGGTAGTTTAATAAAAGAATACCCTCAAATTTGAGTGATTTTGAGAGGTATCGATCGACGAAAAAGTATTCGCAGCACTTTTCATACAGCAGCGCCTCGCAGGTGCGTACCAGGCCTTGGTCTGGTTTCAACATGGCTGCGGCATGAATAGCGTCAATAGAGTGATGTTTTGACAGGTATTTATTTATACTTATATCAATATATTGTTTTAAGAAGTTACTCCATTTAAAAAAAAAAGGCTTCAGTAGAAAATGGGCTCTTCAAGAAATTAGGTGTTTTGTCGATAAAAGATACACCATGTATTACAGTAGCTTGAGTAGGGGTGAAGAACAAACCCATTAGAAAAAGTGGAGAAATTGTGGGTAAATGAAATGAGTACATAAATTCTTAATCTAAGAAGCAAAATATATTATCCACATACCTTGCTACATTTACTCACAACTTTTGAACTGATTAGTAGATTAAATCCAGTAGCTAAATGAAATTTTCAAGTTTGAATTGACAGAACCCACATATTCACATAGCAGCCATTGGCAGGAAGTTGAGAGGTTCCTGGTTAATAATCCAATCAAGAGAGCAGACATTTTCACTGGCTGAGGTAGTCATGTGGTGAACTAGTTCATTTAAACATTTTATGGTTGTGTATTTATCATGCCTTGATATCATGTGATTTGAGCAGTCTGGGGAGTATATGTGGAGGGAAAACAATATACAATCAGATTGTAGCTATTGGATTTTAATCAACATAAGGTAGAGATGCGAAACCCAGACCATCAACAGTAAGACACACTTTCTCCAACTTGTATATAGAGTTGTTATTCACCTCTGAACAGAGTCACGGGTGAATCTTTTATCCAGTTGTTTCTGAGATATATGACATGACAAACAATTCACAATATATATATTATTTTGTATGGTTGCTTTCAACACTTTTCATTTCATGAAAAAGATGTATGCTGTGATAAGTTTGATCGACCATAGCATGCACAAGTATACACCCAAGTGGGGTCCCCCCCCCCGCCCCCCAAATCCTCACTCGAGATAGATTGGCACAGACATATATAATGCCAAATTATATATGCATCCAATTGCATCTTTATACATGCATACTATACCTCAAGGTATAAGACGCTTCTGTCACTATCTTGCTTACAAAGCAAAGCTCAGGAGACTTGAAGATTTACATAGAATATACCAAAATACCACCAAAAACTGATAACATAAGTGAAATTGCCATTGGAAGTTATCTTTACGATTTATGACGCTTGATTCAGTACAATCTTCAAAATGGGTATTTTATTTTTCAGATGAAATTATTTCTCATTCCAACAACCCATGAACATGCGTTGAGAACCTTGTAGAATGGCTCAGGCAGTGAAGGCGTTGGGTTAAATGTGCTTCCAAGGCTTGATATTATTATTGGTGTCTCTGGTTGTTCAACTAATTTATCACTCTGGAATCAATTAAAGTAATGTCGTGATGAGAAATATAGTCAGTTCTGACCTATGTATTGACGTTTCTATCACTTATAGGTCTACTGATTCAAGAATAAGATAACACAATACAGTTTAGGAAACTTTAGGGTGTTAATCAAAGAATGGTATAGCATTTCTTTAATTGAAAAAGGGGAATTTTAACGTATATAAATAGGAAATTTACTTTAAATATTGGGGAAGGTAAACAAATATTTTATGCAAAAAACACCAACACCAACAAAAACCAATAAGCAGCTATAACCAACATCATGTTGGAAATACTGGTTCAAATCCTAGTGCTGAGAGACTTATAGGTGATCCACTCACCTTTGGTAATATTTGTGATATAAATCCTGGTTTATATGTGTAATAATGTGCACAATTAAAACGTCCGTTACCCTTTCACATGTGGTAAGCTAGTAATATGTGTGATATAAATCCTTGTTCATATGTGTAATAATTTGCACAATCAAGACATATATGCTATCCCTTTTCCCCTATACTATAGGGAAAAGGGGATAGCATAGTAAGCTAGTAATATGTGTGATATAAATAGTTTATATGTATAATAATTTGTGCAGTCAGGACGTTGTTAGCTATCCATTCTCCGTCGTTCGTTGATCTAGGTGGCGTAGACACCTGATACAGGCCATATGCGACCAAATTCAGAATTGATAGTTAATATTTTCTTACCAAATCCTAGGACTGCTCAATTAGTCACTCACCTGTATACTTAAGCAAGGCTGCACTCCTGAAACTGGGCTCAAACTCAAAGCTACTACTTGTACTTCCGCCCTCCTGAAACCAGAGTCAGTTGGACGACTTCTCTCAGGGGCTTCATGGTGTGTTCATCGACTGAAATACTAGCTTCCGAGTTATCTTTAAAATTCACAGAACTGCTTACATATCATGTAACACTATCGCCCAAATAGGCGCTAATTGAGGGCTATTGCTATAGTCCACAACCTGCCATGATCAGTACTGACAAAGTGAGACTGAGAGTCCGACCGGACGTGACAGTAGAAGACAGCCGAGTGGATTTGGCGTTCCCGACTTGCTTCTCATCTTCCAGTCGAAACACCCACGGTCTATAGGGGATTTATGAAGTTTTCGACACGATCCGAAAATAATGACCACGGTGTGCAAACCAGTTCGCTGATTCTCCATCACTGAGGGCACATTTGTGTGCGAAATCACCGCGTTGACAATGCATAGTCGCGAGTTTGTTGACACATTCGCAACAACAACACTCGCCTTGCTTCGCTGTCAATCCCTGCGTGCCATTCCCTGACCCTGTTCCATCCCATTCCTCCACCTCACGTCTCGCCCTTTCCGGCACCGAACAATCGTTGGGTAAATTGAATCACAGAAAAAAATTCAGGTGGTCGTGTTTAGCACACTCTGGTCTCACTGTACGTGATTCCGCGGTAGTTTTGGGTCATTGAAAAGGCAGCAACAAGACAGGATCGGGCTAAGTTAGGTTCGCTTTGATGTATGGTGGTTGTGACGTCACACCGCTCCATCACCTGGTGGGATGGAGGCGAACTGATATAGTGTGTAAGTAGTATAACGAAAGAGGGCGTTCTGGTAGCCATCGTTAGCCATCCTCTCTGCACGTGGTTGATTGGTTGTTGGAGTTTTACGTCCTGGCAACATGTCATATCACGACGGGTACCGACTTGTGACAGTGCACACCCATAGCTACTTTATAGTGCTACCCCACTTGGGAGACCTGGGGCCGTCTGCAGGAGTCGGTGGTAATCGGTGGTAACGAGCCAAAACGGTGGTCGGCGGGAATTTCCCGGTTAGCGGCGAAAAATGGTATGCACGAGGCGGTGATAGGCCTAACACCAAAAGCTTAACCGGTGTTACCCTACCCCTGGAAAATAGCAGGTATAGCGAGTGCATTAGGCCCAAATCTATTCAATGCTGTCATATTTAACAGAATTAGATATGCAATAAGTGAAATTTGATGAAATTAACCCTAAATTCGAAGCAATATTAATGCTGCTGCAGCAACGGCAGCGATATTAATATTTTCGAACCAACGAATGCAAGCAACCGCCGCCGCCGCCAGTATGGAAAGCGACGTCGATGCGGCGGCGGCGGCGATTTGTTTACTTTACGTTAGTTGATTTGAAAATATTAATATCGCTGCTGTTGCGGCGGCAGCGTTAATATTGCTTCAAATTTAGGGTTAATTTCATCAACTTTCACTTATTGCGTATCTAATTCTGTTAAATATGATAGCATTTAATATATTTAAGCCTAATATATGGGTACAGACGAAGATGGATTTTCTAAATCTATAAATAAATTCATGTTTAGCTATAATGAAAGTGTTATGCGCTCCTGTATACCACTTGACACAGTTCACGATGTCGGCGATAGCTACACGGTGATACGCGCTAACACCGGAAGCCGCTACCACAAACTCTTGCATACGGGCCCTGGGCCCATATGCAGGAGTCAGTGTTAGCGAGGCAAAACAGTGTTTGGCAGAAATTCCCGTTTAGCGGCGAAAAATGGCATGCACGAGTCAGTGATAGGCCTAACACCAGAAGCTTAAACTAGGTTAAGGTAAACCAGAAAAATAGCTAGTTTACAGCGGTGTTGGGTATCAAATCTATTCAATCGTGTCATATTTAACAAAGTTACATAGGCAAATAGTGAAATTTGATTAAATTAACCCTAAAATCGAAGCGAGTTTAATGCTGCCACCGCAATGGCGGCGATATTAATATTTATATTTTCGAATCAACAAATGTAAAGTAAACAAATCGCCGCCGCCGCCGCATCAACATCGCTTTCATCCACCAGTATGGAAAGCGAAGTCGATGCGGCAGCGGCAGCGGCAATTTATTAGGCCCAAATCTATTCAATGCTATCATATTTGACAGAATTAAATACGCAATAAGTGAAACTTGATCAATTTAACCCTAAATTCAAACCGATATTAACGCCGCCGCCGCATTGGCGGTGTTATTGATATTGTCGAATGGAGGGATTTCCCAAATCTATAAATAACTTCACGTTTAGCTATAATGAAAGTGTTAGGCGCTCCTGCATACCATTTGACACAGTTCCCGACGTCGGTGATAGCTAAATGGTAAAAAGCTGTAACACCAAACGCCGCTAACACTGACTCCTGCATACAGCCCCAGGTCACCAGTACCAGTGGATACTGATACCCAATGCAATATGGGGGCAGAGATTCTCATTTCAGCATAATTTGTTCAGATGGTAGGAGATGAAAAGAAATGTCACTGTGCACTAATATAGTTCCGCAGCATTACAACTGTATACACTATGTTATTCCTGTCGGTTTCATTATTATGGCATATTCCATTCATGCCAAATGGCTACCCAATAGACATTCAATTACAGCTTGATACAATATATCAATTTAGAATACAATTTACCATTACAGGGGTCTAGCTTCCATATACACAGGTAAGCAGCTGCGTACCACCACCTGACATTACAAATATATCTATTGTGTTTATTATCACACCCTTATGAATGTAATATAGTTATTATAATGTATAATACATTATATTCCATATGGTTAAGATTATTATTATATTAGTAAGAGAGCGAGACGTAGCTCAGGCCGTAGCGTGTCCACCTGTGAAGGTGCCAGTCATTCTATCAATCCTGCTCAGTGGATCCATTTGCAGTTTGGGCTATTTTCTGTTCCAACCAGTGGTCCACAATTGGTTCATCAAAGGCTGTATGTGGGAAAGTGCATATAAGACCCCTTACGGCTTAATGGAAATAGCCTATGTGGCAGCAGCGGGTTTCCCCCTAAGAAAAATGTCAGAATGACCATATGATTGACATCCAATAGCTGATGATACAAAAATCAATGTGCTCTAGAGGCATCTTTATATAAAACAAGCTTTACTTTTTCATTATAATTTACTACTACTACAGCTTGATATAATAGGCATATAGAGCCAGATAGGACAAATACCCGTACACCCCTAGAGTTACTTACCTTGGTTCATCTACTATCTAATAGAGGGCCTTGCCTATTCACACAGAAACGAAGGAACGTCAACTTGTTATATATATACTAGTAACTAATCCCTTTTTTTCCTCCCAGGCATACTTCACCCCTTGACCAAGGGAGTTGTGTGCTTGGGTGGGGCCTTTACCTTTAGGTTTCTCTCGCTTTCTTCTCGTTACTGGAGCTGCTGGACCCATCTTTACCCGCCCTTCCTCGGAAACCCTTGCTCCTGTCTGCTGGATACAAGTGCTGTGCTACTGCCGGTGTCGTATTCTCAGCGCCCGGTCATTCTCAGCGGCCTGTCGTGGCTTCTGCGCATGCGCGGATTTTCGAACGTTGCCGCGAGCACTGCTATTTGTTTTGTTTACACTCGGCGATTCGACGCTGATCGAGCTGCTACGTTAATATCGCTTGGAATTTAAGGTTAATTAAATTAAATTTCATTATTTGAGTATGTAATTCTGTTAAATATGATCGCATTCAATAGATTTCGGCGTAATCGGTCCCTAACACTGCCGGGCACCAGCTGAGCTTGTAGCCGGCGATGCCACGGGTCTTTTGACCACGATGGGCCGCTGAGAATGACCGGGCGCTGAAAATACGACACCGGACCGGAGATTCTGGACCACCCCAACAACTTGTCGTTTAATCGTTACTGGTTGCTTAATAGTTCTAGCCTCTAGGCATTAAAACAATCCTTCCCTTTTTTACAGTTGACATATATAACCATCCTTTGATAGTGTTCAAGTAGATAAACACTACAATATCTAGCATTTCATTCTAGCAAATCAGACGCTGTTCTATCGTATTAATGCCGAGCGCCAGGCCAGGTGGAAAATACATAACACAAAAAAGTTATTCTGACAATAATATAACATAACAACTTTAGCTAAAAACTTAAATAACAAGTTTATTATTTTTTTCTTTTTCTTCAGAGCAGCATCTTTAATGCATAAGTCCTGTACATAGAGATGTGCGGTTGCCACATGTGTAGTGTAATGTAATATAATGCATGTCCTGTACAATTCATATACATAGTTTGTCATATGTGGGCATCAATCTGGTCCCAGTAGGCATAGACAGTTCATTACAATATTCCTTCACTCTCCCGAAATTGATAAAAACCTTGTTAAGTATTTGTTTCAAATTTCAACTTCAGTTCACACATTCACATATAATGAAATATGCCCATCAGCCTTGTAAACCACCCTTTATAATTAACGCTTAATTGAAACGTCGTATCTTTTTTCTACAACAGGCAACTCATGGGATTCAAGATGGAATACCAATTTAGGAGATGTTATTAACACATTTAAGATCCAATGCTATGATGAATCCAATAAGAGATTATATCCGTTGTATTGCATCGTGATCCCTGTGTCTTTTGCTCAGAGTAAAATTCCACATTCTATTTAACACATTTAAAATATTCTCTCAATGACTTTAACAAGTAAACTCTGAATCTGTAAAATCTGAATCACGACCCAAGCAGGGATGAAAGTGGTCTCCGGCTAAAATCGCGGAAATCAGGCCGCCAACGGCAAATTTCCGCGATAACGCGGATCTTCGTCCGTACACTTAGCACTGTCAGGGATTCGCGGAAAAATACCGGAAGTCAGTTTTCAACTAACCCTGTTGTGACTCTATTATCGCCCATACCGGACTCGCTGTTGTTTGGGTTTGATGTTCTAGTAACATCTAAGGTCATTTAAAAATGGGATTCAAACTCCCCCAAGTGTTGTCATATACATATAATTTTTTTTAATGTTTAAAGTTAATAGGTGAATATAAATAATCGCGGAAATCCACGAAACCACGGAGATCTTTCATCCCTGATCGAGTAGTAAAAACCATATCGTATCTCTTCCACACTTTATTTCCAGTGTATTTTCAGTTAAAATCGCACATCACAAACTTGCCATTAAATATTTGACGAAAACCGTCAAATAGGTATCAGCAAATGGTCCAGCAGTCAGCCACGTGGTTTTCTAAATGAATAGTCCAAAAATGTGGGACAGGCCAATCAATGTGGTCGCAGTAAATAGAATAACCACCCGTGTATATCATGGATGGTCACAGTGACTAAAAACATGTGTCTGAAAATAACGCCTTTACTTAACACAATGTAGAATACACCCAGGTTGGATGTGGGTGGACTATGTACACAAACTCATTTAAGGCACTTTGTTTCAATCGTCAAAGTGAAACAACGAGGTCACTGTTTCGGGTACACGAAGCCAGCTATAATATATATACATATATTATAATATTATATATATACTGTACATGAGTATAGGGCGTATAAAAACGTTATACGTCTATAGGCAGCGGAAAATACACTTTACTTGTTTTATTTGTTATTGTTATTGCTATTCGATTGTTTGAATTTCCCATATCGTTTATTATTGTGCTCCTTGTGCTGCGGAGCTGTGCTGCGTCATGTGCTGCGGCCCTGCGCCGGCCTATATAAGCAGCTGCTCGGCGTTTGACTCGTCCCACTCTTCATAATTTTCCTTGCCTAGCGGTTGCCTGGCGGTGCCGCACGGTTCGACACTCACCGGCTGGTTCGCCCGTTCAGTTATCGGTTAGTCGGCTATGCCTTTCTGTTTTGACTGTGGTGTAACACACAGCACGCGTGAGGCGGAGAGGTGTGCTAGTAGTTCTCGGGATAAGGAAGGGGTGAGCCAGGGAAGGACGACCAGGCGGACGACTGCTCTGAAAATGGCGTCTAAGGCAGTGAAGGAGGAGGAGGCAGGGGCAGGTGCGCTTGCGTCTGAGGTAGAGGTCATTGGACTAGAGGAGCGGGAGCGCAGTGCCATGAAGGATATTGAAGCTATGGAACTGAAGAGGCGTGTGAGACGGCTAGAGGAGAAGCGTGAATGACTGCGTTGGGAGGAGGAGTTAATTGACGAGGGACAAGCGCAGACGGGTGTGCGAGACGACGACAGTGAAGAGGTCAAGGCTGGAGCTGAGGAAGTGCGAGTGGGAGTGAATGGCAGTACCGGCCATTCCACCTATGGCCGCTCACGTAGGCGGTCGCGAGGGAGGAGGTGCCGCCGGCACGCAAGTTCAAGCTCACGGAGTGGCAGTTCGTATAGGCGGCACAAGGGTAAGTGGTCGTTGAGAAAGTTCACTTTTGCGGAGAAGAAGGTGCGAAATTTGAACCCGCATGAGCTAATTCACGCCACTGCCAAATGGGCATTAGATATAGAATGTATGACAGTTGCTGACCATAGGGCTCTCCTTGAGCATATTGGCTTTATCAGTTTGCGAGCCATGACTAATGACTTTACGGATGTCGCCCATATTGAGTATGACAGAGCAATTCGGAAACACGCTGAGTTATCCGGGTTTTCTGCATTTGGTAAAGCAAATACTGGCACGAGTGTTTCTTATTATGGACCACAGAGCATGAAATTTAAGAAGTCACAGCGAGGAGACTATACTGTGAAGCGTGTCGGTGCTACTAAGCATGTGAATGAGAGTCGTGTATGTTTTAGGTGGAATAGTGAAGCGGGCTGTGTGAAAACAGAGGAGGACTGCATATTTGGGCATTTCTGTGCTAAATGCAGCTCTAAAGGTCATCGCCGGCAGAAATGTAAGGACTGACGACATCGGAGTGAAATTTGTCGAGAAGCGCCAGGTGGCGCCATTGCCCGGCCGGCGCCACTGCCGGCGGTGCCTGGATCAGCTGGACGTGTGGAATCGCTCAACTCAACCATGACGAGTGCGCCTGATAATTGGGTCAACATAGCCGGTGTCAACACGGCGAGTGCCAATAAGGATATTGGTAGTGTTGATGGTATGAATTGCCAGTGTGATGTAATAGGTTTGCCAACCGGTGATTGCCCGGCACGTGACAGTG
Organism: Branchipolynoe longqiensis; assembly: GCA_030323885.1. Lineage (NCBI taxonomy): Eukaryota > Metazoa > Annelida > Polychaeta > Phyllodocida > Polynoidae > Branchipolynoe > Branchipolynoe longqiensis. Next base: position 51,132,767 of record CM059192.1, read on the forward strand.
GTGGGATTGCCGGGTTGTCTGGAATTGATGGCTTGCTTGATGGTCTCAGCGTTCCTAAGGAATCGTCGTCGGTGGCGTATGGACGCGGCAGTGACTGTTATGTTGAGCTCGATGGACTTTCCGAGACTGTTAGTTATTTGTTTACTAACGAAATATGTTTGCATAATTGGATCAATTTGACTGATTCAAGTGATGAATTACTAATAGTGACCGACATTGGTGTTGGAGTTGGTTGGAAGGTGACTTTGTGTCAGGAATTGGGGGGGGTCCCTCCTGTACTTTTGACGTGAACCTTGATTGTGTGAATGGTGTCTGTTCTTGTGTCCACAGAAAAGCTGGCCGTATGTCGCAGTTGAAACCTTGCCGGTTTTTTTCAGAATTGTTTCTTCGGGGGGACACTGATCGGGATTGGAGATTTTTATTGAACGGAGTAGTATTTGGATTCTCTGTAATAAATAAATGCTGTGATCTTGCCTATGAGCCTTCAGGTAGGAAGAATAAATCTAAGAAAGATAGGGCTATAATTACTAAAAAATTATTAGCGGAAGTTGAGTCTGGTGCAATTACAGAAGTTGTGGATAAACCGATTTGTGTTCACGACGTGTTTGTGGTGCCCAAAGATGGGAGCGGTGGACGGTGCATGGTGGATTGCAGTAAGCCCGACAGTGGGTCGGTGAATGGATGTACTGATGTGCTGGCGGCTATATTGGAGTGGTGATTCGTGACTGATGCTCGGGGTCTGGTATAGGTGCTAAGGTATGCAGTATAGCATATCAGGAGTGAGTGTGCAGAGTTGAAACTTTGGTCGGTCTGACAGAACCTAGCTGGGCAAATGCCATGGGCGCAAGGGTGGAGGACTCCCACCTAGGCCAGTTTCTGGATCATGCGAAACAGGAATGCCCTATAGGCAGCAGGCAGGCTTCCCATTACAACTGCAGCGACGACAGCACAGCGACAGGGCGTCATTAAGTCGGCTGTTGTTGAGATGGCAAAAAACGATTATACCTATTTTGAAGATAATCGGTTGTGTATGGGGCTGTCGTCAAGCCCATATATAATTTCGAAGCTGTCGGACTTCATTGTTAGGTGCGCATTACGTGAGGGTGCTGAAAGAGTAGTGAACTATTTGGATGATTTTTGTGTCATCGCTTCTTCACTATCTGAGGCATGTAGAGATCAGTTTACTGTCCTATGTCTGTTGCGAAGGTTAGGTTTTTTTATAAGCTTCCCGAAGGTGGTGACTCCTTCGACTAATATTAGATTTTTAGGGATTATGATTGATACGATCAAGATGGAAATGTGTCTCCCTGCTGATAAATTGGTAAAGTTAATTAGGACATTGGACAGTTTTGTTGATCGTAAGAGGGCTTCCAGAAAGGAGTTAGAGCATTTAGGGGGTTTGTTGGCCCATTGCGCGAAGGTAGTTCGAGGTGGCAGAACGTTCACTCGTCGAGTTTACGACATGATCGCAAGACTACGGTCTGCCCATTATAAGTCTCGATTAAGCGCAGCATTCAGGGAGGACCTCAAGTGGTGGTTAGGTTTTGCAAGTAAATTCAACGGAATAGCTGCAATACTTGGTAAGTTTGCTGCAGTGCAGTCGGTGTATACCGATGCATCGTTATGGGGGTTTGGAGCAATCCATCAGGAAGATTGGATAGTTGGAACGTTCGAAAAGAAATCAGAGCATGGCTTGGAGAGGGAGGTGGGCCACCATTATGTCCCTGTTGATAGCTGTTCATCCAGAGCACACATAAATGTGAAGGAGATGTGGGGAGTTTATGCTGCTGCTTCAGCTTGGGCAAGTAGATGGAAGAATAGTCATGTGCTAGTAATAACGGATAACACCACCGTTCAAATGGCTATTTGTACAGGTAGATCTAAAATCATGGGAGTAATGTATTACATCCGTCGCCTGTTTTGGCTGTCGGTTCAGTTTAATTTTACCCTATCGGCTGTGCATATAGCGAGTGAGGATAATATATTTTGTGATTCCTTGAGTCGTTGGAACGAACATGATGCTAAGGTCAGGATACGTAAAGTAGATAGTGCTTATCAGATGTGTTGTAGTTTTGTTTTTGATTAGAATCTTCTATTTTCAGACCTCCGGGAGTTAAAGGAAGAACAAAAAGCTTTTCAGCAGAAGTTCTATGCGCCCAATTCAATTACAGCTAGGGATGTTCAGATAAAAAAGTATTTCGAATTTATTAATGAATTTGGTAGTTTTTCTCCCTTGCCTTGCCCAGCTGACCAGGTCGCGCTATACGCCACTTGGCTTGCTAGAACGTTGAAGTATACATCTATTATTAACTACCTGAGTGGTTTAAATTACTTCTTGCGACAGAATGGGTCACCTGTAATTGACTATAAAGAGTTTGTAATACAGACGACTTTGAAAGGTATTAGGCGTGCCAAGGGTGATACGCCACGTCAGGCTGAGCCGATTTTGCCTTGTATGCTGCGCAAAATGTTTTATAATTTAAATAACAGTGCTGGGCACACGGCATGGCGTGCTGCGGTGCTTTGTAGTTTTAGAGTGTTGTTGCGAAAATGCCAAGTGACATTGTCTGACTCAGTCTTAAATAGGGAGGATTTTCGATTTTTTGGGTGGGGGATGATCATACGAGTTAAGCGATCAAAGACAATACAATTTGGTCAACGGGTATTGGAAATACCGGTAGCGAATTGTCATGATACAACATTGTGTGCGGTCTATTGGACCAGGCGCAATTTTTCTGAGCTTCCCGCCAATGAGTCTGAACCAGCCTTCAGGATACCAGAGTTGGAGCTTCGATCGTCTGCAATGACTTATGAAATTTATCAGGGAATGTTGAAGCTGTTTGCCAGGAGGGCAGGGCTAGACCCATCAGGGTTATCGTCGCATTCGCTCCGTCGGGGGGGCTGCACTTATTTGGCCTTGTGTGGTGCCTCCCTGGAGGAATTAAGGGTCAGGGGGTATTGGTCGAGTGATTCAATCTTTGCATATTTGAAAACGCCTATTGCGATTAGGATAATTAATGATATTAGAGTCGCTGCTCTGTTGGCAGATAATCAACAAGATGCTAATGGTTTGGGGGACACTCTGTAGTGTCTTTGGGGTGCCCGAGCCATTGGTCGATATACTGATATAAAGTTGCCAACCCATTACTATCTTGTTTCTTTCTTTGTCATTTGTAGCCACAACCTATAGGGCGTATAAAAACGTTATACATCTATAGGCAGCGGAAAATACACTTTACTTGTTTTATTTGTTATTGCTATTCGATTGTTTGAATTTCCCATATCGTTTATTAGTGTGCTCCTTGTGCTGCGGAGCGGTGCTGCGTCATGTGCTGCGGCCCTGCGCCGGCCTATATAAGCAGCTGCTGGGCGTTTGACTCGTCCCACTCTTCATAATTTTCCTTTTACGGTACGGGGTGCCCGAGCCATTGGTCGATATACTGATATAAAGTTGCCAACCCATTACTATCTTGTTTCTTTCTTTGTCATTTGTAGCCACAACCTATACATAGATGTATAATATATGTATAGTATATGCATAATATACATATATATAATATATATATAAGTATATATATGTATAATATATACATAAGTATATATATATTATAGCTGGCTACATATACCGGAAAGTGACCTCGTTGTAGTATAGGTCATATATAATTATATATATATAAATTAGCATTTACATATACATTTTTGTATTTATATATATATAGGGCCATCCAAAATTGTCAACATTCTAGTCGTACAAAGCATACGACTGAGGAGGGGAAGGGGAGGGAGGGGGGGGGGGGAATTGAAGAGGGAGGAGGAGGGTGTCAGACGACTTTTATCATTTGATAAAATGTTGACATTTAAAACGTTCAGATTCGTGTCTTTATGTTCTGTATTAACATTTTGATGTAGTACGCTTTGTACGACCGTGAAAGTGTTCAACATTTTGGCTGGCCCCTAAGTATAATTTGTTATACATGTATATATACATATAAATTTATATACATATACATATATTATTAATATGTGTACATAATAAAAATATATATATACTTATATGTAAATAAGTCCCGTCTATGTAATCTCATTCAATTCATTAACTGATGACATCTTGTACAAGCGGCTTTATTAAAAAATAATTGATGACACTGGTCCAGCCGAGTCACACTGATATGCATACACACAAATTGAAAATATTTCCAAGGGATTCATCTTAGAATTTACCTGAATAGAACATTTCAGAAAATAGCTAAGGCGCTTGGTTTTCTTTTCATTTCAATTAAAATGCAACGGTTGTTCTTCTTTACCACCTCCATAGAAAACCCAGAATAAGTTGATTATGCAGCTAGGTTTGTGGTGGGGGTGGGAGGGAGGCTGTAAACCACGTGATTGTGGTGGATCCTCTTGAAACATGGACCAACACACATACAATGCACACTTCATACTCTGTAGCAGAACTTACCTTTATTATGAGCATTTGGTCAAGACTTTGACATGACTTCCAAAGAACTGCGCACTGTACAAGTCATTCTTATGACAAGAAAACAAACATTGTAAGATAAGGTCCATCCGCACTCCTCACACACATTGAGTATACACAAAACTAGATCCAGCATTTAAAATGTAGCTATAGTGATAACCACCATCACCACACGTGATACTAGGGAGTGTCTAACTCTAAGCAGCCACCTACCACCCCCATGTACGAATGGGCCGTTCCACTTAATTGTCTCCGTGCACTTGTGTAGCCTGCCACTCCACTCCACACTCTCAATTTCTTTCTTTAAATAAACGACGATTGGTATGGGTTATTTCACCCATACCAAATTCACCTAACACGATAAATAACCCAAGCTATAAGTAAATACACAACTTAGGTTATTCAAGGTGAATTCCTTTTTTTTAATGTGTATATGAACCTAATTCTACTCCAAAACTGAATAGTTGCAAAATGCATAATTCCACTGTTTTAATATACTCACACTGTTTTGTGATAGCTGTAAGAAAATCTAACTGAAGTGTTATAATATACACTGTCATTCCAAACCCTCCCACCCAGTGAGCCCACACGGCTAAGGCAGTGGGCCTCTCAAAACTCCAATCAACCCTACGTTATTACACTATGGTCATTAAATGGTGAAAACAAGTCTATTCAGACTTATCCATGATAGGCAGAATAAATCTTCAAGAAAAAAAAAAGAAGAAAAATCAAAATTCAAACAAAATTCAATTAAACAAATGTGAATTAGAATATTAGCAAAAAGTGTGCATATGTTTACTAATAGTAGTTGACATTGAAGTTATTATTTTTTTTAATGCAAGCTGGGAAGATCGTGGTTTATGAAATAGAATGTTTAAACCAAATTAACTTGACACCAGTTACAGGTCACATGACAAGTACTGTAGTGTAGGCACTGCTGCTTGCAGTTTATCAAGAAAATATAGATCTATATCCAGATTGATTTACTTGTGAGTGTATTGTGCCGTGTCGGCAGCAAAGGCCATATTCATAGCAAAACATTAGTAGAATTGCATTGTCATTTTGGTTTCACACACAAAAAAAGCGTTTATCACATTTATATGCTAACAGTAAAATTTAAACAAAATTCCGATAGTCAAATTTGCATCATCTGGCAGCAAAATTGATCTCAGATGCAATTTTGAAGTTGTCATCAAATTTGCATCATGTGACAGCAATATTGATCTTACATGTAATATCGAAATGGTAGTCAAATTTTCATCAAATGACAGCAACATCAGATGCAATTTTGAAATGGTTAAATTAACATCAAATAAGAGCAAAATTCAACTCACAAAAAAAGAAAAGCTAGGCTAACATTACAAGAGCATCCATAATACTTTATAAGGAATCAAAAGACGATTGAAGTTCACATAAAACAAGCAACGATGAAGGAAATCTACAATTGAAATGTCTGAGTAAAAGTAAAAGTAAGTTTGAGTAAAAGATCTGTCGTGAGTAGGAAATGAAAAAGAGTGAAATTGTTTCCCCAGTTGAGATTACACAGGATGCTACAAGTGATGCGTGATGACGTCAGATGTCGGCGCGAGGTCAGCAGTGAAAAAAGGTATGCTTACATACAAACCAGCAGCACTGATCACTTTAAAACCAATACTAAAACAGGTTTGTATGTCTGTGAAATAACATATATAACAGACATCACTGGCATTCTTACAAAAAAAACATAAATAAAATTAGTTTTTACTTCATCAGGGAAGAGACCCACTGTGCAAAAATAGTTTATTTATTTATACCAAGTTAATATTTAAAAAACCATGCATTGATAACTATAAAGTAGTTTGCACTCATGCTAAAATGTAATACATTAAAAATTATCATAAAACACAACTTAAACCAATATGACATCATTGAGACTATAAAAACAAACAAAAAATGCATATACCGAAAAAAATAAAAGGGTATAATAGTGTTAACCGATAAAACTTATTAACAAAATTACACATATCTTCAGATTATACACACATCTTCAGAGTATACAAAATAAACACTAAACCAGAGATTTAGAATCAGCATTTGCATAATACATGTGTGCACTCTAGGATAATTTGGCAGACATTGCTTTAAGGTGGAGTACTGCGGATTGTAGACACACACAGGAACACCTACTATTTGTTTGTTTGTTGTTGTTTTACGTCCTAGCAACATCTAAGTTCATATCAGGACGGCCCACTGTTAGACCGTGTTTCATGTGGTTTACACACAATTCACCGGTTTACTGACGTATGTATACTAACATGTACCATCTTCACCTTTACCTTCACCATCACTCACTCACACACATTCACCCACTCAATCTTCACACAGACACAGACACAGACACAGACACAGACACACACACAGACACACAGCAGGATGCTTCCAAGTTTTCAATCCACAATAAGTCTATCATTCATAAGGCCTTGTTTAATTATACAATTAAGTACAAAACCAACATCGTGTACAAAAAATACAATTATCTATTTTGTGCAGTCTGTCGCACGTGACCTAAGCCGGCAGTGTGCATGACGTATGTATGACATATGTATGACGTATGTATGACATTGCAGTACGCCGGAAGTGACGAGTCCTCACAGTTGGGTGTCCTGGATCCTGTCAGTCTCCTCAAGGGAGGTAGTGGTGTGCACGGAACTGAGGCTGACCCCAGAGGTCATCCCTCCCGCACCACCGGAAGTCACATGGTGACCACCAGGGGTCACGATCGTGACCCGGGCACTCTCCAGGGTGTCTATTGCCGTCTTAACCTGGGCGCCCAATCCAGCACCTCCGGTAGCTGTTCGAGCAGGGCAGTCTGCCATGCCACCGCCCCCGGTGACAGGACGGGCCGGGCGTCCCACCACTCCTCCACTTCCGGTGACAGGCCGGGTCGGGCGTTCCACCACTCCTCCACTTCCAGTGACAGGCCGGGCAAGGCGTTCCACCGCTCCTCTACTTCCGGTGACAGGCCGGGCAAGGCGTTCCACCACTCCTCCACTTCTGTTGACAGGTAGGAAAGGGTGTTCCACCACTCCTCCACTTCCAGTGACAGGGCGAGCTGGGCGTTCCACCACTCCTCCACTTCGGTTGACAGGTAGGAAAGGGTGTTCCACCACTCCTCCACTTCCAGTGACAGGCCGGGCCGGGCGTTCCACCACTCCTCCACTTCGGTTGACAGGTAGGAAAGGGCGTTCCACCACTCCTCCACTTCCAGTGACAGGCCGGGAAGGGCGTTCCACCGCTCCTCCACTTCCGGTGACAGGGCGGGCTGGGCATTCGACCGCTCTTTCACATCTGACGACAGGCTGCGCTGGACATTCCACCGCTCCTCCACATCCGGTGACAGGCCGGGCAGGGCGTTCCACCTCACCTCCACTTCCGGATACAGGCCGTGCTGGGCATTCCGCTTTAGCTACACCCCCGCTAACTGGCCGGGCAGGGTATTCTGCAACGTTATCACCCCCGGTAACTGGCCGGTCCTCTATTCCATCACTGCCAGTTACCGGCAAAGCAGGGCGTTCCACCACCCCATCACCCCTGGTAACCGACCGGGCAGGGCATTCCACCACTACCACAGCAGCTCCCATATCGGGCCGGGGAGGGCTTTCGACAACTACCACCGCCCCACCGGTAACCGGCCGGGAAGGGCGCTCTGCGAACGCATGCTCAAGAGTATGATTGTGCTGCTGCAACACATCATCCAAGTAGTCAACGACCCGGTCGGCTGCACGGTGAAGCGTCGATGACCCACTATCTGGTAGCGAGCGAGCTGGGCTCGTGCGATTCGAAGACGACGGTGACGTCACCGATGAAGACGCAGCAGACGATGTCGACCAGGGCGCATCTACATCGGAGCAGGCAAGGTTATCGACTCCACCTTGCTCCATGTTGAGGGAGGGCCGCTCAGCCGTACCACGTGACCGGTACGTCGGGGGCTGGGAGCTAGGGTAACTGGCACCCTGCGGTGGGAAGGTGATGTGAAGGCCCGGCCGAGTGGTCGAGGCGTGCGACTTGTATGAAGGCGGCGGCGAGGACGGCAGGCTGTAGTTGTCGTCGTTCTCACCAGGGGGCAGCGTGGGGTCTTGGTTCAGCTGGATTTGGGCCAACATCAGCTGCTGCTGGAACTCTTGCATTGAGGCGCTGTAGGACGGAGGGGGGCGACGGTAGCGGAACTCTGGGTAGATCCCACCTAGATCAGGGCAAGAAAAAGGAAAGAGAAAAAAAATTATATATTAGGTCAAGGCAGCATTTACGGTTCGAAACAATTTTTGTTGTCTTTGTGTCATTCCTTTTTTCTTTCTTTCCCTCTCAACATTTCTAAAACGATTATTTAACGAATTCAATCACATCCCTATCAATTTCCAACTCTGTCAATATTTAACCGAGATAGTTCCGGATTTTGGCACCAGAGGGCAGTAAGCTATGACCCTCCCCTTCACCCTAAAGAGTACCCCCTAACAAACACCTAGTGATCGAAGAGTGCTGAATACGTGCACTACTGTAACTGTAACTGAATGTGCATTCAGAACTACAATTTATACAATTTCAGCACCTTCTTTCCAAGTTGATTATACACCCTGACCAGATGGGATGGCCGAATGAGTTGAGCATCCGTCTCCCGGTTTGGTAGATCGTGGGATTTGAACCCACATGTTCGAACCCTGGTCCAGTCAAACCAATGACTTCAAAATTTATACTTGTCGCTTCCTAGCCAGGCACTCTGCATTATTAGGATAGGGCAACGACTAGTTGGCTGTGTCAGGATAATGTGAATGAGTGGGATATCAGGTCATGGTGGTGGTGGCCTGGTCTCACAGTGGGGCAGGACTATAAAGTTGCCATGAGTACGCACTGTCACAAGTCGGTACCTGTCATGACCTTAGATGTTGTGAGGTCGTAAAAACTCCAACAACCAACCAACCAATCTTACACATGACATGTGGGATCTTTTGTTTTAATAACGCGCATCAGGGCATGTTATGGAGAGGTAGTTCAACATAAACAAGTAATCTGGCCAGATGAGATCACATACCCATATATCTTAGGCAAACACAAAGCATCCACAAAGTTCACATTGTCTTCACAATAGACACAAATAAATAAACCAAAATAGACAACAAAGACATTGAGTGGCAGCTTAGTGGGTGTTTATGCTCGAAGACGCAGCACAAAGAAAGGAAGCTTCTACCTGAGCCAGCTAAGTATAGATGGCGCTGTGTGTGTCTATTGGCCATTTTCCCACAAAGCATGCTACATACGGAGCTGCTACCCACAATGCACTGTCATCAGAAGGCGGCTTGGTCATGAAAATCTTTGTCTGTTGGAAAGTGCATATTAAAAAAACCCTTGCTGCTTATCGGAAAGAGTAGCTTATGTGGCGGCAGCGGTTTTCTTCCAAAAGAAATATGTCAGAATGACCATATGTTTGACGTCCAATAGCTAATGATACAAAAATCAATGCGCTCTAGACACGTTGTTAAATAAAACAAGCATTACTTTTTTCTGGACATTTTTGTTAAGACCTTTTCCACAAAGCATGCAACAGTCATCGGCTACCCACAATATTAGTTCTCCCATTGCGGTCAGAGGGCGAGTTGCTGGTGGAAATGATATATTATAATGTTAAGGTAGCGGATTAGAACAGCTTTATTACAACAATGATAGAAAATCACACACGTTGAGCCAAGTGGTTAACCGTCGTATGTCATGAGATATAGCACGAAACCTAACTGCGCTAAGAAGAGCATACACACCATCATAGCAACGGTTGCGATGCTCGCCAGGGGGCGCCACATGCTGATATTCACATAGTCTATTCCGAGAACCCAGCTTACTAAATGGGTCAGATATCATCTACTACTACTACTGCTACTGCTACTACTACTGCTACTACTGCTACTACTATTACTACTAATACTACTATTACTATTACTACTACTACAACTACTACTACTACTACAACAACTACTACTACTAATATTATGGCTAAAGATTGACCTCATGGTTTCGGAAGAAATGTTTCAACTGCGCATTTGCAATCCCATGAATGAGAATGACACACCTTCACTGACATACAGTACTTCGCATAAGAAGTGCCGTGCCATGCTTGAGCAGAAAGCACAGTTTTAAATCGCACAAGCGGGGTGGGCGCTGCATTACCCCCCTTCTCTGCTATGCAGGAGGGGGGGGGGGGAGGGGATTAAAACAAATTTAAATATTTTAAAAATATCTTTGTACAATTACCTGATGAGACCCACTAGTATAAGTACAACTACTACACACAGGGAACAGTAGTGTCATATTTACTTAACCGGGCCTTTCAAAGCCACGCCAGCATAATCTATTATGAAACAACAACAAACACAATACTGCATTAACAATAACCCCACTGTGTGTGTATATATATAAATATATATATGTATTATAGACACACACACCACAATAACCCCAGTTATTGTGTTACATACACACACAATCACCCACATTGTATTAGGACCTACAGTGCTACCTGAATGGCAAACCATTGTCATGCGTGGACAATTTGTCAAAGTACAAACTGTTATTTGTCTCATTTGTCTGCCCTTCCGATGACAGGGCACCTGCTATGTTAGGACGACATTGGTCTCAATGCAGAGTTATCCGTTGAAAACAGATCCTATTACTACCGCTTCCGCTACTGACCATTACAGCTACCACCACCACTACTACAGTAAAACCTCTCTAACCGACCACCTCCACAGATCAACCACTCCCCTATATCGATGGCTTTATTTGGGTCCCAACAATACTATAGTAACCAAATTATAACTCCCTAAACCGACCACCTCCCTAAATGGACCGCTTAAAGTCGGTCCCAAGGTCGATCGACTTAGAGAGATTTGACTGTATATACACACCTACACATCGCACACCACAGTGTATATCACACTAGGCGTTCAAGTTGTAAGCACACAAACTCTTATAATATATATACAGTATAACCCCGTTAAACCAAGCTCGGCTAAACCAAACGATCGGTTAATCCAAACTTTTTTCGGCGGCCCGGCAAAACACTACCATTTACCATATAAAAAAGTTGGTTAAACCAATGTCGGTTAATCCTAATTATTGGTTAATCCAAACAAAATTGTGGGATCATAGGCCACTTCCAGTATGGTTAAACCAAACTTTCATGTGGTTATAAGGTCATCTGAGACCATACCAACGTTTTTATATGATAAATGGTAGTATTTTGCCAGGCCCCCGAAACAAGTTTGGATTAACCGATCGTTTGGTTTAACCAAGCTTGGTTTAACGGGGTTATACTGTATATACATAAAAAAACAATAATCAAAGTGTCCAAAAACATTGTATATTACATTCATACTGCACCCGAGTTTTTACCAAAGGAAGTCAAAGTCGAAGCCAAAGCGCGGTTAAACCAATGATCGGTTAATCCAAACAAATTTCTAGGGTCCCTTCAAGTTTGGTTTAATGGGGTTATACTGTATATATTTATATATATATACATATATATGAATATATATACATAAAAATTAAAAGCCAACTACAGTATAAAGGTACAAACAAGGAGATAACAAACAACACAAGGAGATAAGGGAGAGTGGGGTGGGTCTGGCTTAGGGATTATCGTCCCTGACAACAACAAAAATAATCCTCCTGCGTGGGTAAGGGTTGACGTGTCCGATAACAAGGGCCAGTGGCGGCGCCACTGGTCAGGTTAGCGTACAGGAGGCAGTACGGAGAATAACAGGTAATATTATATATGGTCAAATACATGTAATTCCCTTCCGCGCCTTTATACTCATATAATACGTTATACATCACATACACATAAAACACTCCATGGAGTGAAAGGAATGAAATAGAGAATAGGTGAAATGGCGGTATGCTTAGAGTAAACAAGCCCAGGTTGTTTGTGTATACGACACTCCCACATTGCTCATTGTACGCAGTGGACACGCCTCAGTGCGCAGCATCACGAACCATGTGACAGGAAGCATCTCAACTGCTTCTAAATGTCCTTTGTACCCAACTGCGCACACTGCAGACGACATTCAGTTCAAGAATCTATACATTTACTCAAGATGGTGACTTCCTTGTTGAAAATATACATATACACATACACATACACATACACACGCACACACACACACACACACACACACACACGGTAGACAGGAAGTGTGAACACTTATTTGTCTCTCATTTTTGCTTGAGTGCAAGTAAATAAGCAACACAAGGAATAATTAGTAGCATGTGGTGAATAAAGGGTCAAATTTCCCTGGATCATCAGCCCATGCTTTTTCTAATCTATTCTTGAAGGAATTTATTGACTCGGCATCAATAACATTTTGTGGGAGACTGTTCCATATATTTATGATCTTTTTTTGAGAAACTGTGTTGCCTTAACTTTGAAATGGCTCTGGGTTTTACTAGTTTGAGAGTATGGCCCCGACTGCCTTCTCTTTTATTCAAGGTGAAAAATTGGTTCATATCTATTTTTATCAAAAACCTTTCATAATTTTAAATACTTCAATTATGTCACTTCTTTTCCTTCTGTAGGAAAGGGTAGGAAGCTTCAATTCCCTAAGCCTTTGTTCATAGGGTAAGTCCTTTATAACTGCAACTAATTTCGTTGCACGTCTCTGAACCTTTTCGACACACATACACACATACACACACACACACACACGCACACACACACATTTAGTCACAGCAGACGACATTATGCAAACATGTCAAAATATGTGACCCATCACATAGAGTCGGGTCTTAAGTAACACTTTGAAAACATTTAGCTCTGCACATACAGTAAAACCTCTCTAACCGACCACCTCCACAGATCGACCACTCCCCTATATCGATTGCTTTATGTGGGTCCCAAACATCGCCCATACAATAACATTGTAATGAAATGAAAAACTCCCTAAACCAACCACCTCCCTAAATGGACCATTTAAAGTCGGTCGCATGGTCGGTCGATTTAGAGAGGTTTTACTGTATTCGTATTCCGTGGGTGATAGCTTAATTTTGACGTCACTATCATTCCGGTTTCCTTTCTGGTGAGGGAGATATCACTATTTGATATTGGGGTTGTCTGGTTTATTTATAATAACTGGACATCAATAGACCCCGCCAGTTAAGCCAGTGACATCTATCGGCGGAATCTGGAACTACTCTAGTTGGGTCGCTTCCCCGACTGCCTATGATTTCACATGCTATATATCCCCGTAAAGAATGCTTGGAAAAATAATAAAATGCTTGATTATATTCAGATATTCATATCGCAACCGGCATACAAGCTCTTATCCTTGTAATATATATGGGAAAAAAATACTACACTTTGTATATTTTATTTTTCTTCTGGGTTTCACCGCCGCTCTCTTCCCGTGTATTACACCGGAACAGTTAAGATAGTGACATCTATCGGTGGAATCTGGAACCACTCTAGTCGGGTCGTTTCCAGCTTAACTGGCGGGGGTCTATTGTGACTATATACTAAGCCTTGCGACTTAATGCTCGATAGGACTTGACGGGTCACATATTTGCTTGCTGGCATCAATGAATGAATGTATTGTGCAAGGCCAATCCGAAACTATAATATATCGACATGTGATTAATAACCCATACCAACGCGGTGGCTAAATCGATAGAGCACAGGCCTCCCGTGTGGAAAGTCTGGAGTTCGAATCCCAGCCGAGTCAAACCAATGACTTATATAGAATTGATACCTGTCACTACCTAGCCTAGCGCTCAACATTAATAGGATAGGACAAGTATTGGTTAGAACAGTGACAGGATAATGCGACTGTGTGGGGCATGGGGGCATGGTGCCGGTGGCCTGGTCTCCCAGTGAGGCAGCACTATAAAGTCGCCATTAGTGCGCACTGTCACAAGTCAGTACCCGCGCTGAAATGACCTTAGATGTTGCTGGGACATACACAAAATATAAGATCCCTTCTCATGTTGAATGAGCGGACAAGATTAATGCGCTTGCTTGTTCTTTGGTTGGTTCAAACCGATGGTTCGAGAACGGTTGGGTTTCAACAATTGCTCGAGATACATTGTTTGTTTGAGTTTTACGTCCTGGCAACATCCAAGGTCATATCAGGATGGATACCGACTTCTGTCACTGCGCACTCATGGAGACTTTATAGTGCTGCCACACTGGGAAAGCAGGCCACCAGCATCATGACCTGATATCCCACTCAGTCACATTATCCTGACACTGAGCTAACCAGCCCTTGCCCTATCCTAGTAATGCCGAGCAGCAAGCTAGGAAGCGAAAACTACTAATTTTATAAGTCATTGGTTTGACTCGACTGGGAACCAAACTCCCGATCTCCCGCACGCGAGGCCTGCGCTCTATCGATTCGGCCACTGAGCCCGGTGTCTCTGTATATACACCGCTGGTGGTTCACAGTGAGTGTATGTAGTATGTGGGAGCGATCGTGTTTTACATAATGAAATTCCTGCTAAAATCTGCTCGAGCTCTATCCACAAATTATAATCTAAAGAGGACTGGGTGGAAAGAACTTGGAAATAAGCTTAAAACTGCATAATCCGATCAAAACATCACATTTTCAAAACCAAAATAGTTATCTAGATTCCATTCCTACATCTCTAACTGAGATATTGGTGTACTTATTAAACATTTGTCCCCACATAAAAGGGAATATTGAGGCAATTTAATAGAATCTGTTCCTGCAGAAGTCTATGGGGTCACAGTTTTGGTGTGCTTGCTCAAATTAATTTTGCACGTTTGCACTTCAAATATCTAAAAAGTTAGCCATTTAAAATATAAGCTACTTCAAACTAAAGTAAGGTAGATTATAACGATCAACCTAAGATGTTTATCTCAGAAAATAAGAGAAACTCAAAACTATCGGACTATGCAACTTTAAGGGCCTTATGATTTGAGAATAATGCATGAGCACATACATGTGACTATTTTGCCAACTATGGATATGCCTTAAGGGAAGCCAGGCCACATTGTGACGGTAGTTTGGTATCTTGCCTAGAGAGGTCAGGTATAGGCTAGACTAAAGCTAATAATATTCCATTAATGCGCAAATAAAAATAATTAAAACCCCGGAAAAAAAGGTTAATATATCAGTGATGTGTTATCATAACGTGCATTTTCACATGAAATTAAATTAATCTTCTTATATTTTTAATCGGTCCATGCTTTGTTTGTTTGTTTGTTTGTTTGAGTTTTACGTCCTGGCAACATCTAAGGTCATATCAGAGCGGATCGGTCCATGTAGCGAACGGTGAAATTGCCACAAGATATTCCAATGCAGAGTGAGTGGGCGAATGAGGTTTTACATCTTAGCAATATCTGGGGGCAAAAAAGGGTAAACTTATTGGAGAAGTGATCAGAAATGCATGGTTTCTACATACACATACTTATTTGAGCACTTTTGTTTGTTTGATGGGGATTCACGTCATAGCAATATTTTATGTCACTCCAGGACGGACTTACATGTATTTAGATTGTTTTCACTGTACATGATGTCCAGATTTCTACGTGCACCCCAAAAACATATGGCATGTTTGTATTGCAAATATATCCAAAGCTACCCATTTAAAATAAAATTTACTTCAAACTAAAGTAAATGATAATCATCACGCTAATAATAGTAATATATCTATAAAAAAAAAAGAAAAGGTAAAAACTCAAAAGCATCAGTATGCAACTGTGTAATGGTTGGTTGTTGGAGTTTTGCGTCCTGGTAACATCTAAGGTCATAGCAGGATACTGTGTGATGGAATACCAGCTTTACACAGTAGGGGGGTAGGTAGGTAGGTCGGTAGGTAGGTAGGTAGGTAGGTAGGTAGGTAGGTAGGTAGGTATGTATGTAGGTGGTTGTCGGCGACACCCGGCCTTCCAGCCAACACCAACAAAAAAGAAGCCAGTGGAGACTGGTTCCCGCATGCCCTCACACACCCTGATGCACAATCCACAATGCTGTACAGATATGGTCTACCCCTGCGGGTACCAGCAGTTACCACACCCACACTGCTGCGAACTAGAAAGGGCCGGTGATGCGGATTCCGAGGTACACCAGTTTGCCGGGGACACTTCCATTCAAATGCATTGTTAACGGCCGTGAGCAAATCTTCATACAGAAGAAGTCAAATATCTCTCAAATTACACCATCTAGAAACAAATCTCTTGGTACACATATAGAAAACATCTTTACCATAAAGACTCTATTAAATTTATAAGGTTAGGGTTCTTGATTTTTATTAATTTTGAATAAAACCAACGTTTTGCACTGCATGTACCGTCAAACTCAAGGCATTATCAATGGTCGGCAGCAATGTTTATACAGAAAATACAGAAGAAGTCAAATATCTCTCAAATTACACCATCTAGAAACAACTCGTTTGGTACACATATAGAAAACATCTTAAAGGGGCTGTCACATTAGGGTTTTTTGCGGGAGCGTATGGCGGCGTAAGCGCGTTACGTCACATACGTTGGCATACGCCGTATACGCTACTCATACGCTACGCATACGCTACTCATACGCTACTCATACGCCACCAGATGCCGGCGTATGTGAAGCGTATGAGGCATACGCCGCCATACGCTTTCATAAATCCGTCCGTCCAAATTTTTTTGTGCATGCTAAAAAAAAAACGACCTATGAGGGCGTATGGCCCATACTGTCAAAAAATGTCACAGCACACTCCCATACGCTCCCATACGCTCCTCATACGTTCCACATACGCTCAAAACCACCCGAAAGGTCACCAAATGTCATCATAGGCCGGCACGCGCAGGACCTACGTAGGTTTTCAATACGCTCCCGCCTTACGCCGTAATGTGACAGGGCCTTTACCAAAAACATGATATTAAATTTATAAGGTTAGTGACGATGCTGTTCGATTTTGACGCATGTGCAGAAGCGATGTGTCCCTTGCAAACTGGTGTCCCTGGGAAACCGCAACACCGGGACTGGGCGGGCCGGGGCGGTTGGTTGGTTGTTGGAGTTTTACGTCCTGGCAACATACAGGACAATCATATCAGGATGGGAACCCACTTGTGACAGTGCGCACTTATGGCAACTTTATAGTGCTGCCCCACTGGGAGACCAAGCCACTAGCACCATGACCTGATATCCCACTCAGTCACATTATCCTGACACTGAGCCAACCAGTCCTTGGCCTATCCTGATAATGCCGAGCGCCTGGCTAGGAAGCAAAAAGTATCAATTTTTAAAACATTGGTTTGACTCGATCAGGGTTCCAACACCACAATCTACCAAAACGGGAGAGGGGCGCTCAACTCCTGGGGCGAGGTTGGGGCTGCGAGGTTGGGGCTGCGAGGTTGGGGCTGCGAGGTTGGGGCTGCGAGGTTGGGGCTGCGAGGTTGGGACTGAGACTGGGACTGTGGCTGGGGCTGGGACGGGGCGGGGCAGTTCTCCATTCATACCAGACACTCCTCACACATGGGCTAGCGGTACAAGCGTCAGTGTGGGAGAGAGTGGGTTCGATTTGCCATGAGATGCACACTGTTGGTGTGAGTCAGTATTTGAGCGTCTGCCACGTTCAGCACGTAGAGGTCATTTTCCACTGACCTCTCCGTGTTCATTACCGCGTCGTACCTGCCCGTCTGACCCGCCTCCACCAAACTTATACCCCTGTCACACTATGACGTAACGAGCAAACGTAAGCCTGACGTGATCATGTTTCGTCATTACGTTGACGTACGTTGGGTTACGTTATGATGATGTCAGAATGACGTTAGACTGACATCGAGCTACGTCACGTTACGTCGTATTATGTTGGGGCGCGTCAAAGTTTTGAACCTGTTCAAAACTTTCGACGTAACTAGAACGTAAGGGTTTACGTTCGCCGTACGTTCTGTACACGTTCGGCGAACGTCAATGATGTTAAACGGACGTTAGTCAAACGCTGGTCACTACGTTGCACTCCGTTGCACTCCGTTGCATTACATTGACCCACATTAAAGGTGGTGGGAACGTGCAGGCTGCGTAGTGAAAACGTCGGGATAACGGATGCCTAACGGACGTCCAACATACGTTTACCGTTTTACCACCGTTTCATGAAGTAAGTAACATAAGGTAACGTAAAGCAACGTAGTTCTGGCGATCGAATAACGTTAATAACATCCCGTCAGCGTAATTACGTTGTCCTCTCTCGTTGAACGATGCTATCACTATGCTTTACCAATGTTACGCTCTCGTCAACTACGCTGCATCCATGTTCAACTTGTGCCAAAATTTGCATACTAGGCCGAGAAGTTCAACGTTTTTCACGTTCTCCCTACGCTGACGTCGTTACGTCGTAGTGTGACAGGGCCTTAATGCACGGCATGGTGGGTGATCTTGGCATACACACACAGACACACATACATACACAGACACTCTCACACGCACATACATATATATACACACATACACAGACACTCTCACACAGACACAGATACACACACACACTCAGACACACACAGACACACTCTCACACAGACACACTCACACATACACTCAGAGACACACTCTCACAGACACTCTCACACAGACACACAGACTCTCACACAGACACACTCACACTCTCACACAGGCACTCTCACACAGACTCTCACAGACACACTCTCACAGACACACACATACACTCTCACACAGACACACGCACATACACTCTCACACATACTCTCACACAGACACTCTCACACAGACACACTCATAATACTCTCACAGACACATACACTCAGATACACACACTCTCACACAGACACTCTCACACAGACATACACTCACTCACATACACTCTCACACAGACACCCACTCTCACACAGACACACACTCTCTTACACACACACACACACTCTGACACCCACACAACCAACACTTCATCACAAACGTCAGGAATGTATTCTGCTGCCAATTGACATACATGTCTGTACATGTGTTATGTGTGGAAATGCAGCATTTTATCTATGGTTTGTACGTATGTACGCATATGTGTGGGTATGTATGCATGTATGTATGTATGTATGTATGTATGTATGTATGTATGTATGTATGTATGTATGTATGTATGTGTGTATGTATGTATGCATGTACGTATATGTATGGTTGCGTATGTATATGTGCATAGATGGATATGTGTGTGCATTACACGTACATGGATGTGTATGTGTATGTATGTATCATTGCATTGTATGTCTGTATCATTGTGTATGTATATGTATGTGCATGCATGTATGTGTGTATGGACCGCCAATAGCCGATGTTTACTTTTGTGATGGGGTCGTTAAATAAACAAACAAACAAACAAAGTATGTATATGTATCTTTGTACAATAAATTGTAGGCGTACATGTATATGTATGTATGTATGTATGTATGTATGTATGTATGTATGTATGTATGTATGTATGTATGTATGCATGTATGTATATGTATGTATATATGTGTGTATCTATGCATGCATGTTTGTATGTATGAATCTGTGTGTATGCATGTGTATGCATATGTATATTTGTATGGACAGTAAAACCTCTAAATCGATCGACCTTCGGACCGACTTTAAGTAGTCCATTTAGGGAGGTGGTCGGTTTAGGGAGTTATAATATGGTTACCATGGTATTGTTGGGACCCAAATAAAGCGATCGATATAGGGGAGTGGTCGATCTGTGGAGGTGTTTATGTATATGTGTATTTGTGTATGTATTTATACATACACATACGTACATTATATACAACTAGACAAGGTTAAACCCTATAACCTTAATAGTGGAAAGACGACCGTAATGATATATTATTACACCCCCCTCAGTATTAGTTGCAAATACCACACTTGCAGGAATTTATTTTGAATTCAATATTTAAATTAAACAGGGACAAGGATTACTTTCTTCCCCACTTCAGTTGTTTCTTGTCCCAATTGGCCAAAATTGGCCAATTGACCTAAATTAAAAGTAGTATTGGTCAAATGGTAAAAGTATGTGTATTTACGTATACACATAAGTCGGTATGTAGATATGTTTGTTTGGTATTAGAACATCCTAGCAACATCTAAGGTCATATCGGGACAGGTACCGCCTTGTGACAATGCGCTCTCATAGTGACTTTATAGAGCTGCCCCACTGGGAGTGGGAGACCAGGCCACTGACACCATGACCTGATAGCCCACACAGTCACATTATCCTGATAATGTACTAACCAGTTCATGTCCTATTCTATTAATTCTGAGCGCCAGGCTAGATAGCGACAAGTATCAATTTGATAACTCATTGGTTTGACTCGAATGTGATTAGAACACCCGACCTTCCGCACGGGAAGCCAGCGCTCTACCGATTCGGCCACTGCGTCCGGTATACATATGTACATACAATGCCTGTGCATTTGATTCCGCCCCCCCGGTGCTGATACTTTGCATACATACATGTGCATGTATGTATAAATGCATTCATAAGCCGACAAGGTTCAAGGTGAGCAATGCTACCATGCTCTATTAAGCAATATAGCATGATTTAAACTATATAGCATGGTTGGCATAATGTCAGTGAGTGGATCTGTCATGCTTGTTTAATGCGAAATAGCATAGTTGGCATAGTGTCACACAGTAGATCTGTCATCTTTATTTAAAGCAATATAGAATGGTTGACATAGTGTCAGAGCGTGATCTGCCTCAATGACGGCTTCCCGTGCGGAAGGTCGGAAGTTCTACTCCCAGTTGAGTCAAACCAATGACATAAAATTGATACTTGTCACCCACCTAGCCTGGCACTCGGTATTAATAGGATAGGACAAGGATTGGTTAGCACAGTATCAGAATAATGTGACTGTTGCTTTGGTCCCTGTAACAATGCGCCCCGTATTAACGGAGACACCCCAGGAATGGCCATTGCTTTGGTCCCTGTAACAATGCGCCCCGTATTAACGGAGACACCCCAGGAATGGCCATTGCTTTGGTCCCTGTAACAATGCGCCCCGTATTAACGGAGACACCCCAGGAATGGCCATTGCTTTGGTCCCTGTAACAATGCGCCCCGTATTAACGGAGACACCCCAGGAATGGCCATTGCTTTGGTCCCTGTAACAATGCGCCCCGTATTAACGGAGACACCCCAGGAATGGCCATTGCTTTGGTCCCTGTAACAATGCGCCCCGTATTAATGGAGACACCCCAGGAATGGCCATTGCTTTGGTCCCTGTAACAATGCGCCCCGTATTAACGGAGACATCTCAGGAATGGCCATTGCTTTGGTCCCTGTAACAATGCGCCCCGTATTAATGGAGACATCTGAGGAATGGCCATTGCTTTGGTCCCTGTCACAATGCGCCCCGTATTAATGGAGACACCCCAGGAATGGCCATTGCTTTGGTCCCTGTCACAATGCGCCCCGTATTAACGGAGACATCTCAGGAATGGCCATTGCTTTGGTCCCTGTCACAATGCGCCCCGTATTAACGGAGACACCCCAGGAATGGCCATTGCTTTGGTCCCTGTCACAATGCGCCGTGTATTAACGGAGACACCCCAGGAATGGCCATTGCCTTGGTCCCTGTAACAATGCGCCCCTATAACGGAGACTCAGAATGCCTTTATTTTGTTCTTACACAGTCGCCGTGTAAGGAGACATCCCAGGAATGCCTGTGTTTTGGTCCATGTAACAATGTGCACCGTATTAACGGAGACACTGATGGAATGATACCCAAGGAATGTTTGTTGTTTTGGTCCCTGTAACAATGCGCTTATATTAATGGAGACATCCCAGGAATGGCCATTGCTTTGGTCCCTGTAACAATACACCCCCATATTAATGGAGACACTCCAGGAATGCCCTTTATTTTGTTCCTTACAACAGTGCGCCCGTGTTAATGGAGACATCCCAGGAATGCCTGTTGTTTTGGTCCATGTAACAATGTGCACCGTATTAACGGAGACACTGATGGAATGATACCCAAGGAATGTTTGTTGTTTTGGTCCCTGTAACAATGCGCTTATATTAATGGAGACATCCCAGGAATGCCCGTTGTTTTGGTCCCTGTAACAATTCACCCTGTATTAACAGACACCCTATGAATGCCCATTGATTTAGTCCCTGTAACAATGTGCTCTGTATTAATGGAGACACCAGAGGAATGCCCGTTGTTTTGGTCGCTGTAGCAATGCCCCCTGTATTAACGGAGACACCCCAGGAATGCCCATTGCTTGGTCCCTGTAAAAATGTGCCCCGCATTAACGGAGGCACCCCAGGAATGCCTGTTGCTTTAGTCCCTGTAACAATGCCCCCCGTATTAATGGAGACAACCCAGGAATGCCCATTGTTTTGGTCCTTGTAACAATGCGTCCCACCCGGTATTAACGGAGACAAAACCCAGGAATACCCATTGTTTTGGTCCCTCTAACAATGCGCCCCACCCGGTATTAACGGAGACATCCCAGGAATGCCCATTGTTTTGGTCCCTGTAACAATGCACCCCACCCGGTATTAACGGAGACACCCCAGGAATGCCCATTGTTTTGGTCCCTGTAACAATGCGCCCCACCCGGTATTAACGGAGACACCCCAGGAATGCCCATTGTTTGGTCCCTGTAACAATGCGCCCCACCTGGTATTAACGGAGACACCCCAGGAATGCCCATTGTTTTGGTCCCTGTAACAATGCGCCCCGTATTAACGGAGACACCCCAGGAATGCCCATTGTTTGGTCCCTGTAACAATGCGCCCCACCCGGTATTAACAGAGACACCCCAGGAATGCCCATTGTTTGGTCCCTGTAACAATGCTTCCCACATTAATGGAGGCACCCCAGGAATGCATGTTGTTTTGGTCCCTGTGACACTGGCCCGCTGCATGTAGACATAAGCCGTGTGTACATGGGCAATTGTGAAGCGAATTAAGCAAATCGATTTATATGAAGCGATGTAGTGGCAAGTTTACACGACAAATTTGAAACTGTGTCCGCGACCGGGAAGCAGCAGCCTTAGTGGTGAGCCTGTAGCCGGCGAGCACCGCTATTTGACACTATCGGCGCCCGGGGACCAGCAGCCTTAGTGGTGAGCCTGTAGCCGGCGAGCACTGCTATTTGTTTAGCTTACATTCGTCGATTCACAATATGAATAACGACGCCGATGTAGCGGCTATGTTAATATCACTTGGAATTTAGGGTTAATTTAATTAAATTTCATTATTTGAGTATGTAATTCTGTTAAATATTGTATTGTGTTCATTCGCCAAAATAATCACGAGCAGTTTCAAGTCATTTCTGATCAGAAACACAAAACAAAATACTGTATATGTCCCAACAGAAGCACACCCCCCATTTCAAGATTGAAAGCGCGCACAAATTTACCATCATATTCACACTGAATGCACATAAAATAACACAATAACACATTATTTCAGAGGCACGACAAAAAAAAAAAAAATTTACGATCATATTCAAATTGAATGCACATAAAATAAGACAATCCCACTTTATTTCAGAGGCAACGACAAAAACAAATCCATGAAATTATTTAACTTTGAATCGATGCACATTCATGTGTCTGACTCGCGCAGTGCGTGTCTATTGGGACATATACAGCAATTCAAATACATTAAAAACCTTTCCTGTATTAGCTTCACTATCTAATACAAAAACAATTTAATTAAAATACGTTTCCTTTGATAGCTTCACTAAAGCCCAAGTTACACAACAGCCAGCATTCGCTTACGACCACCTTACGACCAAAAAGCCGGCCACCTTCTGGCGACATTGAAGCAAAAACCCAGTTGGCGACTGGTCGGTGACCGATCGGCGGCATGTCGCCAGCTGGTCGCCGACCGCACAGCTCGCAAGGAGATTGCAAGTGCAGCAGCTGCAACCTCCTTGCGACCAAAATTACCATTTTTGTTTGTTTGTTGTTTTATGTCCTAGCAACATCTAAGGTCATATCAGGATGGGTACCGACTTGTCACAGTGCGCACTCATGGCAACTTTATAGTGCTGTCCCACTGGGAAACCAGGCTACTGGCACCATGACCCAATATCCCACTCAGTCACATTATCCTGACACTGAGCCAACCAGTCCTTGTCCTATCCTAATAATGCCGCGCGCCAGGCTAGGAAGCGACAAGTATAAAGTTTTAAGTCATTGGTTTGACTTGACCAGGGTTCGAACACACGACCCCACAATCTACCAGCACGGGAGATGGGCGCTCTAAGGGTATGAGGCAAAGGAAAGTATGCAATTTAAATTACCTTTTCTTGGATAGTTTGACTATATAAGTATAAAACGTATCTACCCAACATAAGTTGATATTTTTCTCTGAAGGATAACCATGCGTCTTTTGTTTGTGAGTGAGTGCGAGTTTGTGTGTGTGAGTGTGTCTGTGTGTGTTTGAGATAGCCACACAGACTATTCGCGAACCATATCTTGATATTAGGCACCTATTGATATACAAATAAATATTGATATCTCTGCTACTGAAACTTTGAGATGGGCATTATTTATATCTGTATGCCCTTGTATGCACAGCAGAAGTACGGAATACTTCCGGGAGCGGTGTAGCTCAGGCAGTGGCATGTCAACCTGTGATGCTGTCGATCATCTGAAAGATCCTTCTCAGTGGACCAATTTGCAATTTGGGCTATTTTCTGTTCCAACCAGTTGTCTACAACTGGTTCATCAAAGGCTGTGCTATGTGCTGTCCTGTCTGGAAAAGTGCATCTAATTATAGACCCCTTGCTGCTTATCGGAAAGAGTACCCTATGTGGCGGCAGCTGGTTCCTCCCAAGAAATATGTCAAAATGACCATATGTTTGACATCCAATAGGTGACAGGTATGCGGGTATTGCAGTACCTACCTGCTAAAATACCTCAGGGAGTTTGTCGCCCCTGCCTTGCAAAGTTAATAAAACCACTGCCTTGTGGTGTACAGGTTCTTGATAGAACCAAAGGCTAAGGGAGCAAACCCTAACAGAAAACCATGCTTCCGTGGCAGCATTAGGGGTGGTGATGAATGGAACTCCCAACATCTCCCGATCAGCCACTGCAGGGACAAATAGTTTGCACCTGTCTTGACGTGCTCTTGCCGGTGTGAGACCTCTATTTGCTCCCCGAGAGCGTGCTGCTAGTAACTTGCAAAAGCCAGCAGCACTTCAACACTTTGCAAGCAGCTTTTATGAAGTGCACAACCGCACAAAATAGCGGCACTTAAGAAATAAAAGCAGTCTTTGTCGCATTGCGACCGACAGCATGATGATGATGATGATGATGATGATGATGATGATGATGACTATACTGAATACAAGATCCTCTCCCCATGCCCCAATAACAACAACAACAATAACGGAAAAATATATCACTAAAGATAATATGCAAGGTGGGCCATCAACTATTGATCAAATCTGGAATAGCTTCAGAATACACCATCCAACCAATCAACCAACCATGCCGGCTTCTGAGAATGGCTGTTTCCCAGTACCATCTCAATTGGAGTCATTCATTGGCGTTCAGCCAGCCAATCAGAGCATAGCGTTTGTCACATGCTTGTTTTCCCAGCCAATCGGAGCATAGCGTTTGTCATGTGCTCATTCTCCTAGGCAATTGGAGCATAGCATTTGTCACATGCTTATTATCCACTTAGCACCAGATTTCCAGAATGATCTTATCAACATGACGCGAGCAGAGGTGGAGAAATGCAAGGTCATATAGGATACCGAATTTAATGCGCATGCATAATTTAGCAGCGTATTTAGTGGAACATTCACCCTAATCACCCACCATATGTGCTAAATGAGATCTGCTAAATGAGATCTGCTAAATGAGATCTGTATCTATTAATGCTTAGAATTGTTTGCATACATTTGCCCCCACCCCCCATATATGGGTCATCGATAGAATACTTAGCATGGGAATCTTGTCAATCCGTTAGCCTGCATTATAATGCCCAAGATAGCTAAGTTAAGTAGACTGATCGAAAATATAAAAAGCATATATACAGTTTTTAAATCTATACACTTTTGTAAAAATTCATTCAAAAACAAATGCAACTAAACAAAAATTAAATTAAAAGAAAAAGAACTGAATGATTGATTGATTGCTGATGGTTTAAAGAATGTTGGAAAGGGCCCATATTCATGGCGAAAAGCTAGTGTTAACTGGTATCTATTCTGTCAGACCTGCCGAACACATTCACATGCCTTCATTGAAATTTACACAAAACCCCGAAACGGTCAGATTCATGTAAAATGACAGCAACAACCAGCTCTGATGCAATTTTGAAGTGCAAAAACTTGTGTTACCTGACAGCAAAATCTAAGTCACAAAACATAGCCAAAATTAGAGGAGATGATACAGTCCAAGAACTGTTCACGCTTGACATTGGCAAAAGAAGTCTGGCATGCTATTTACATTAAAAATGTTAATGCAAGGCCATGAAATCTATACACTCAATGTGTTAGTGTTAGTGGGCGCTGACACCCAATTCACGTAGGGGGGGGGTGGGTGGGTGGGGGGGGGAGTTCTCCCTTGAGTAAAAAATACATGAGTTAACCAAGAGTGGCTAAAGCGACATCGAGTGAAGACTACTTGGTCCTGGTGACACCTAGAAAAAAGATTCACCCTGTACTTGTAGTACACGGGTGAACAACAATGTTGTGTAAATACGGGCGGAAATAGCTTTAGTATGGAACAGGAAGTAGAATGCCTGCCTCCAGTATCAAATGGGTACTTCTATCGGCACAGAGTTGGTGAAATGGGAGAGAATGCAAAAAGACAAGATGGCGGCATTGGAACGCCGTCAATTTCAGCTTTAAATTCTATTAAACTATATGTTTTATTATATTTTTCAACTCAAAGGTAGCGGGGAAATATGAATATATATATATAAAGAATAAGTGTTGCTTCTTAGATTGTGAAATTAGGCTCTCATTTCATATCCCCGTATTTTCGACTGGTTTTATATACGGCTGGTATTCACCAGTGTACTGCGAGTACAGGGTGAATCCTTTATCTAGGTGACACCCAGCCCTAGGTTGTGGATGTTCTTCAATGCATGGGGTGATGTTATGTAACTTATTGTTCGGTAGATAAAGGATTCAAAAACGGTCGAAAAATCGGGCTAATGAAATGAGTCTTTATGATAACCTAATTTCACAATCTAAGAAGCAACATTTATTATTTGTATATGTCTTCATATTTCCCTGCTACCTTTGAGCTGAAAAATAAGATTTAAAAGTGAAATCGATAGCGTTCTATGGCCGCCATCTTGTCATTTTTGCATTCTCTCCCATTTCACCAACTCTGTGCCTATATATTTGTAGCCATTTGATCCTGGAACCACAGTTTCTAGTTCCTGTCCCATACTAAAGCTAGTTTCGCCCGTATTTAGACTACGTTGTCGTTCACCCGTGTACTACAAGTACCGGGTGAATCTTTTATCTAATTGTTTGGATGCTCATCCCGTTCATGTAGCCATTCAGATCAGAGTGAGGGATCCAACATTGTGCAACCATACCATTCAGAGCCATTCTCGCAGCTTGGTCAGCTTGTTCATTTGCTTGGAAGCCTGTATAGCCAGGCACCTAACACAAGTGGATGTTGTACCCTACCATTGCCAAGGAATTTACTTTCAGAATCACCTTTCTCCGGATTGGGTGGACTACTTTAACATTTCTGACAACCAGGAGACATGAAAAAGAGTCGCTGTAGACAACAAAATTTGCTTTGTCAGAGTTCTCGATGTACTCTAATGCAAAAAAGAGTATATGGGCTTCCACTGTGAAAATTGAGCTTTGATTGGGAATGTGAGTGCCTAGCTTATTTTATAACCATGGGAAACTGCTGCAGCAGCTACACGGCATTGGTGTTTGGAACCATGTGTGAAAATGGAGAAGTGGTCTGCATTTTGGTTATGAACATCTACTTACGCTCTATGTTAGGCAAGTGGGTGTGTCTCAAGTGCCTGTCACACCTTACTGCATTGAGTACCGGACACTGTTCACTGATGCGCTCAAAGAACCGACGGACCGAATTTCCCCAACACCGTCAACGGACTATTCAGGAAGCAAACCGGAGACGTAACGGATGGTTACCGGACATGAACTGGACAAAATGGACTAAACGGACTTAAACCGGACACCAATCGTACACATCAGTCCGGCGGTGTCCGGTACAAGTTTTGTGCATGTTCAAAACTTACCACAGTACACACCGGACAGAGAACGGACACGCCGGATGCATACCGTATATAAACCCTACATTGACGTATTTCACCGGACAGTGTCCGTTTTCTATCCGGTAACCCAATCCGGTAAGGTGTGACTGAGCCTTAAGACTTCCTCAGTTCTGCTAGCTGGAGGATGTACAAGGGTTTCCTCAACAACCACAGGGGAGCTTCTAAGACTTGGCATCTAAACAAAAATCCAATTTAGTGTAGATATCTAGCGTGCATAAACAGACTACTGTGGTCTTGCAATCGACCAGGAATGTTATTTTTAGATCTCGCTCGAATCATTTGCCTGTGTGCAGAGTGGTCAGCGTAAACAAGTCGCGCTGTCCCGATGCCTGCACCCGCCTCCACATGCCTCTAACCTGCACAGACCAGTGCAATGAACACAGACTTGAGACTCAGACACAGACTCAGGGTAAACATCACTAAACGCCAAAGTTTCAACTGACTCCTCCTACACTTACACCCGCACCCGCCACGGACAAGGCAAGGAACAACTACAGTAAAACCTCTCTAAATCGACCGACCATGGGACCGACTTTAAATGGTCCATTTAGGGGGGTGGTCAGTTTAGGGGGGTAAAAAAAGAGAAGTTACAATGGTATTGTATGGGCCATTGTTTGGGACCCAATTAAAGCGATCGATATAGGGGATTGGGCGATCTGTGGAGGTGGTCGGTTAAAGATGTTTTACTGTATATAAAATGTTATATATATAATGTGTCCAATATATATATAATGCGTTATAACTTATATGTATAATGCATCCAATACATACATTTCGTTAATAATTGATGGGATATTCGAATGTGGAAGATTGTTTATTTTGTTTGTTGTTTTAGATGCTAGTAACATTTAAGAACATATCAGGATGGCAGTGCACACTCATGGTGATTTTATAGTACTGCCCAACTGGGAGACCAGGGCGCCGGCACCATGGCCTGATATCTCACTCAATCACATTATCCTGATAGTGATACTCAGCTAACCAATCTTTGTCCTCTATGTACAGTCAAAGCCCTATATGTACAGTCAGAGTCACGTGTGTACATTCAGAGTGATTCAGAGCCTTGTGTGTGCAGTCAGAGTCACATGTGTACAGTCACAGCCTTGTGTGTGCCGTCAGAGTCACATGTGTGCATTCAGAGCCTTGTGTGTGCAGTCAGAGTCACATGTGTACATTCAGAGCCTTGTGTGTGCAGTTAGAGTCACATGTGTACAGTCAGAGCCTTGTGTGTGCAGTCAGAGTCACATGTGTACATTCAGAGCCTTGTGTGTGCAGTTAGAGTCACATGTGTACAGTCAGAGCCTTGTGTGTGTAATCTGAGCCTTGTGTGTGCAGTCAGAGCCGTGTGTGTGCAGTCAGAGTCACATGTGTACAGTCAGAGCCTTGTGTGTGCAGTCAGAGTCAGATGTGTACAGTCAGAGCCTTGTGTGTGCAGTCAGAGTCACATGTGTACAGTCAGAGCCTTGTGTGTGCAATCTGAGCCTTGTGTGTGCAATCTGAGCCTTGTGTGTGCAACCACACCGTTGTGTGTGTAGTCAGACCCAGGTTTAGTACTGAGCACTCCAGTCCTGATCAACCTAAGCATTCGGCTGGACGACCGGACTCGGTGGCCGAATCGGTAGAGTGCAGGACTCTCGTGCGGGAGATCGGGAGTTCGATTCCCAGTCGAGTCACTTCAATGACTTATAAAATTGATACTTGCTCTGTCCTAGCTTGGCGCTCAGCATTAATATGATAGGGCAAGGACTGATTAGCTCAGTGTCAGGATAATGTGACTGAGTGGGATATCGGGTCATGGTGCTGGTGGCCTGATTTACAATGGGACAGCACTA
Organism: Branchipolynoe longqiensis; assembly: GCA_030323885.1. Classification (NCBI taxonomy): domain Eukaryota; kingdom Metazoa; phylum Annelida; class Polychaeta; order Phyllodocida; family Polynoidae; genus Branchipolynoe; species Branchipolynoe longqiensis. The sequence goes on from CM059192.1 coordinate 51,163,322, forward strand.
TAAAGTTGCCATGAGTGCACACTGTCACAAGTCCGTACCCGTCCCGATATAACCTTAGATGTTGCCAGGACGTAAAATTCCAACAACCAATCAACCAACCAGCCTCGGCTAGACCGACAGTCGGACCAAGTCGGTGCAAGCATGCCGGTTGAAGCCAGGCATGAGCTGCAGCGGGTTATGGTGGTGAGGAGTGAGCGCTGCCGGAAAACCACACTTAGCACTTGGCAGGGACCAGACGGGATGGCCGAATGAGGTCCGTCTCCCGTGCTGGTAGATCGTGGGTTCGAACCCTGGTCGAGTCAAACCAATGACTTAAAAATGGATACTTGTTGCTTCCTAGCCATGCGCTCAGCATTATTAGGACAGGGCAAGGACTGGTGTGATCAGTGTCAGGATAACGTGACTGAGTGGGATACCAGGTCATGGTGCCAATGGCCTGGTTTCCCAGTGGGACAGCACTATAAAGTCGCCATGAGTGCGCACTGTCTCAAGTCAGTACTCGTCCTGATATAACCTTAGATGTTGCTAGGACGTAAAACAACAACAAACTTAGCACTTGGAAAGCACCCACGCGCACGATCGCCTCCCCCAAACACCACTTCACTCACTCACTCACTCACTCACTCACTCACTCACTCACTCACTCACTCACTCACTCACTCACTCACTCACTCACTCACTCACTCCCCCAGAGCGCACATCTCCAACATCGAAGTGCACCTTGGGACGGCGATAAGGGAGAGAGAGGTTATCTGTGTGTGTGCATGTGTGTTCTAAGCCTGATAAAACTAGGTAAATGTGATTGGGGTCTCACGCCCTTGCAACATTTACGGTCATATCTAGTCTATACTAAACAGGGATGAAAGTGTTATCTGGCAAAAAAAGAAAAAAGAAGGGGAAATTGGGCAGAAAACTTGGTGCCACCTAGCGGGTTCCGGCAAAACCAAGCCAATTTCCGCAAAAACATGGATTTCCCCCCATAAGATTAGCACTATAAGTGAACCGCAGAAAAATGTCAGAATTTAGTTGTGACTGTATTATCACCCATGCCAAACCCTCCCTTGTTTGGGTTTATGTTCTAGCAACATCTAAGGTCATATATGAAGAATGGTATTCAAACTAACCAATTGCTCTCAAAATCATTGCAAAAATCTGCGAAATCGCAGAAATCTTTCGTCCCTGTCTAAAACAACCCCATATTAGCTCATCATGAGCATGGCTCTAAGTGCAAAAGGGGCACAGCTGGGTGGGAATCTTCCCTACTGGCAGTTTGAAACTAGACAGTATCACAACTGGCACCAACTCGCGATAATGGCTAGGTTTCGTTTAAGGTGTTTGGGGTAAGGCCCTCATGTTACCCATATCTAACAGTGCGGTGTTGGCCAGAGACAACCCATAATGGGACACCATTGGAAGTTGGAAGGGAAGCAAGTGCGGGACGGAGTGAATCTCTTCCCGTTGTACCCCTCTGGCAGAGATCAAACAAAACTGCAGAGATCAAACAAAACTATTGTTCTTCAGCAGTAGCGCCCAGAGCTGCGTACTCCTTCCTGTCAGCTTTATATTCAGTCGAGCCAGCTCCTTGGATACAGCCATATAGCGAAACTGCATGGAAACGGAATGGAGGAATGAGTTGAGCGTCCGTCCCCCGTTTTGGTAGATGGTGGGATTGCAGCCCATGGGTTTGTCCTCTGCATACAGTAAAAACCCATGGGTTCGAACCCTGATCGAGTCAAACCAATGACTTAAAAATTGATACTTGTTGCTTCCTAGCCAGGTGCTCGGCATTATTAGGATATGGCAAGGACCGGTTGGTTCAGTGTCAGGATAATGTGACTGAGTGAAATCTCAGGTCATGGTGCTGGTGGCCTTCGTCTCCCAGTGGGGCAGCACTATAAAGTCGCCATGAGTGCACTGTCACAAATCGCTACCCATCCTGATATGACCTTAGATGTTGCCAGGACGTAAAACTCCAACAACCAACCACACCCACATCAAAGGTGCCCGGTACCACGTACAGAATGCATGGACATACAGTGGACACGGCCGGAACCCATGTGTTATCACATCTATCAATCATGCGCAGTGATACACACACACACACACAAACACAAAAACACCCCCCCCCCCCACACACACCAGACAAATCCAAACTAGCCAAACTAGCCACAGACATTATGAAAAATATATACAATAAAACCTCTCTAACCGACCGACCACTCCCCTATATCGATCGCTTTATTTGGGTCCCAAACGATTGCCCATACAATACCATTGTAATGATACCAAAAAAAACTCCCTAAACCGACCACCTCCCCAAATGGACCATTTAAAGTCAGTCCCATGGTCGGTCGAATTAGAGAGGCTTTACTGAATAAAAAAATTCATTAAACAGGGCAGACTCTGATACCGGTCCACACAACAGCGCCATATGAGCTGTTCTAATTTGGTCTCAGTCCAAAATAGTTGTTTCTATTTCGACATACAGTCAGTAGTAACCCTGCAAATGAAGCCAGTGACACACAGACCCGGGAGAACTTAGATAAAAGATTCACACTGTACATGTAGTAGGGGTGAACGACAATGTAGTCTAAATACGGGCAAAAATAGCTTTAGTATGGAACAGGAAGTACAATCTCCTGTTCCAGTACCAAATGGCTACTTATATCGGCACAGAGTTGGTGAAATGAGAGAGAATGCAAAAAGACAATATGCTAGCAATAGAATGCAGGCGATTTCACCTTTAAAGTCTATTAAACTCATGTTTTATTATATTTTTCAAATCAAAAGTATTGGGTAAATATTAAGATATATGTGAAGAATATATTTTGTTTCTCAAGTTAAATTAAGAATTGATCTGCTCATTTCATTTACCCAGTGTGTTGAAACTTTTTGCCAGCTTTTATATAGGGTTCTTTTTCACCCCTACTGTAAGCACGGGGTGAATCTTTTATCTAGGGGGAACTGCGCTGTATCGGGTTAGTAATCCTTCAAATAAAGCCGCTACAGACCCGGGGGGAAGTTGAGAACTGCATTGTAAATTATCCCTGCAAATGAAGCCGCAAACACACTGACCCGGGGGAACTGCATTGTATTGGGTTAGTAAGTAACCCTGCAAATGAAGCCGCAAACACACAGACCCAGGGGAACTGTGTTGTATCAGGTTAGTAACCCTGTAAATGAAGCTGCAAACACACAGACCCGGAGAACTGCGTTGTATCGGGTTAGTAAGTAACCCTGCAAATGAAGCCGATAACACACAGACCTGGGGGAACTGCGTTGTATCAGGTTAGTAACCCTGTAAATGAAGCCGCTAACACACAGACCCAGGGTGTGAACTGTGTTGTATCGGGTTAGTAAGTAACCATGCAAATGAAGCCGATAACACACAGACCTGGGGGAACTGCATTGTACCAGGTTAGTAACCCTGTAAATGAAGCCGCTAACACACAGACCCAGGGGAACTGCATTGTATCGGGTTAGTAAGTAACCCCGCAAATGAAGCCGTAAACACACAGAGATGGGGAACTGAATTGCAATGAAAGCATCACATTTTCAAAACCAAACATTATATCAACCTAGATACGGGTTCACTTATTTAAATATTTGTTACTGCATAAAAGTGAATACTAAGTCAATTTAATATAACATGTTATTCCTGAAGCCTATAAATATAATGTCCAGCATTTTGACATACATGCCAAAAGTATTTATGTTTCCACTCCAACTACCTACAAAATTAACCCTCTAAAATAAGTTACCTCAGACATAAAGCAGATTATAATGACCATCCTAATAGTGAATAATACAATTATCTTCTTCTTTTTTTAAATTAATTTTTTTCTTCTTCAGAAACTCAAAAACATTAGATTATTCAATTTTAATAAGGATTACAAATTATACAGCTGTCATACATTGGCTTGAATTACCTTATGGCCCAATGCCATATATCACATGTGCTCTCCATTGTCACCATCTGCTACTCTGAGAGGCACTAGGAACTGTTCAGTGAGCTGCCAACACACCAGCAAATGGGCTGTGCCAAGGTCTCTATAAACTAATTCAATTGCAATAGTACATTGCTGTTAATAGTGTTATTAGACATTCTAATTCCTTTTACAAACAGACGGGGTCTGAGCTTTTAATTTTTTGTGTGTTTTACGTCCTAGGTCATATCACTATGAATACCGACTTATACGGACATGGCACATTTAGGGTGACTTTGTAGTGCTGCCTTTCCGAATACCACGATCTAATATGAAACGCTCTAACCATTCGACTATCCCGTCCAGTACAGGTAGATAATTTATTGTTGGGGTTTAAAGTTGCATAGTCCGATGGTACCGAGTTTCTGCCATTTTCTGAGATAAATAGATTAGATTGATTGTTGTAATCTATGTTACTTTAGTTTGAAGTAACATTGATTTTAAATGGCTAACTTTTGAGATATTTAAAGTGCAAACATGCCAAATTAGTTTTGGCAAGCACATCAAAAAGTCTGGCACCATAGGCTTCAGCAGTAACAGCTTCTATTAAACTGATTTAATATGTCACTTTATGTGACAACAAATGCTTACTAAATGCATCAGTATCTAAGTTAGATATGCAGACTCAAATCTACATAATTGTTTTGGTTAAAGAAATTTGATACTTTCATCGGGCTATGCAGCTTTAATGTCAATATCTAATGTCTTAGCAATATCATGATATAGAGTACCGATTTGTACTAACAACGCACACTCATGGGGACTTTATAGTGCTGCCCCACTGGGATACCGTATGCCTACACTATAACCTAATACCAAACTTAGTCGCATTATCCTGACACTGAACCAACCAATCCTTGGCCTATCATATTAATGCTGAGCTCAAGTATCACTTCTGTAAGCCATTGCTTTAAAGCCGCATAGTCCGATGAAAACATAAACATTTCAAAACCAAAGCAGTTATCTGGATTTGATTCTAGATGTTTAACTTAGATACTGGTGCATTAATCGAACATTTGTCACCGCACAAAATGGAATATTGAGGCAATTTAGTAGAACTTGTTAGTGTTTTGGCACCCGTGCCAAAATTAATTGAGCATGTTGGCAATTCATATATATCTCAAAAGTTAGCCATTTAAAATAAAAGTTACTTCAAACTAAAGTAAGTTAGATTATAACGATCAATCTAATATATCTATCTCAGAAAATGACAAAAGCTCAAAACTATCGGACTATGCAACTCGGCCAAGGATCGAACCCACAACTTTCCACATGAGGAGTCAGCACTCTACTGATTAGGATAGCGGGTCCGGCGTCAGCACCTTCAGTTGTATGACCAGCTGCTGGAAACTTGGCGCAAAGACATGCATTAAGGTGTACAACTATGTGAGAACTTCAATACTGGCACATGATCCACAACCTGGAACCAGACGGGATGGCCAAATGAGTTGAGCGTCTGTCTCCCAACTTGGTAGATCGTGGGATTTGAAGCACGGTCGAATCAAACTAATCACTTAAAAATTGATACTTGTTGCTTCCAAGCCAGGCGCTTGGCATTATTAATATTAGGATAGGGCAAGGACTGGTTGGCTCAGTGTCAGGATAATGTGACTGAGTGGGATATCAGGTCATGGTGTTGGTGGCCTGGTCTCCCAGTTGGGCAGCACTATAAAGTCACCATGAGTGTGGACTGTTACAAGTCGCTACCCGTCCTGATATGACCTTAGATGTTGCCAGGACGTAAAACTCCAACAACCAACCCACAACCTGGGTGATTATCCTGTAGCAACCTATCCACAGCAGGTTGCCATGGTTATCACTAAGCTGACTCCCATCTCTCTTTTTTTTCTATCCTCTTTAAAAAAAAAAACCAACAACAAAAATAAAAGAATGAATCAGACTTTGGAAAATAACGACTTCGATTTGAGTTGTTTTATGTCCTAACAACATCTGAGGCAACATGAATGGGACGAGCATGCAAACAATAAGTTACACAATAGCACCCCATGCATTGGAGAACATTGACAACATCATGCTAGATGTTTGGCGGACCAACTGGTCCTCACTACATGTGCCGCATTGGCTACTTTTGGCTGACTCATGCATTTGTACTCAAGGGAGAAGCCCCCCGCCAAGCCCCTCAAGTGCACACTAACACTCAGCCTGAATATCATGCGAGATCTCTTTACCACCATGAAACGCAAACAAATTGGGACCAGACGGGATGGCCGAATGAGTTAGAGCATCCGTCTCCCGTGCTGGTAGATCATGGGGTCGTGGGTTCGAACCCTGGTCGAGTCAAACCGATGACGTAAAAATTGATACTTGTCGCTTCCTAGCCAGGCGCTCGGCATTATTAGGACAGGGCAAGGACTGGTGTGCTCAGTGTCAGGATAATGTGACTGAGTGGGATACCAGGTCATGGTGCCGGCAGCCTAGTCTTCCAGAGACAATGAGCTCTCCCCTTAGCCAATAGGCTAAGGGGAGAGCTCATTTTCTCTGTCATTTGACACAGGTCTGACGGTTTTGGAATTTCGTGTAAATTTCAATGTAGGCATGTGCAAGTGATTAAACATTAACAAGACCGACAGAACAGATACCGCTAGCTTTTTGACGCGATATGGCCCTTACTGGTGACAAATCCTTAAACCACCAGCTATCAATCGATTAAACATTTTAGGTCATCTACTTGTGACAATGTGCACTCCATGGTCTTTATTGTGTTGCCCCACTATGGTACCACACCGGAATACCCCACTCGACTGACACTATCATGACACTGAACGCATGGCAAGGTAGCGACAAGTATTGATTTGTTCAGTTTTTCTTGAAGATTTATACTGCCTATTATGGATAAGCCTGAATAGAGTTGTTTTCACCATTAGACAGTTTGTCGATAGAAAGCCCGAGCCTACACTTTTACCGACCCAAGGGATTTGTAACCTCCCACACCACATAGACATGGGGTATGAGAGCAACTGGCCTTTGATGAGGCTGTAAGTTATACACAGCGGTGGAAATCCAAATTGGCAGAGGTGGGGGCACGGGGAGTTAGACTCGGTCGGGGATTGATCCCACGTCCTGCCACACAGGAGGCGATAGTTTTACCCAGTTGGCTATCCCGTCGGCTCATGCCTTCCATTTACGCGCTAACGTAAACACAATTACATGCCCCCCATCCCCCCCCCCCCCCCCCGAGTCTGTAGCATTAAAGGGCGTGTTAAATTTGCCATAACCTGCCTCGTGAGGTCACTGCTCCTTTCACGATGTCATAAACATCGGTAGTCCATGTTCTCCTCTCTGCCTGATTGATTGGTTGTTGGAGTTCTAACCTGGCAACATCGAAGGTCATATTAGGATTGGTACTGACTTGTGACAGTGCACACGCATGGCGATGTTATAGTGCTGCCCCACTGAGAGACCAGGCTGCCAGCACCATGACCTAATATCCCTCTCAGTCACATTATCCTGACACTGAGCCAACAAGCCTTTGCCCTATCCTAATACTGCCTAGCACCTGGCTAGGAAGCGAGGAGCAACAATTTTTAAGTCATTGGTTTGACTTGCCCAGGGTTCAAAACCATGGGTTCGAATCATCTACCAAAACGTCTGGTCACCTGTCCGCCTGACCACGTCCGTCTCGCCACAATTGGATTAAAGATCCAACACAACCTTTCCTTAAACTCTTCCAGAATGTTCCTAATGTGAGGCATGGTCGGGCGGTCCTGTGTGTATATGTGTGTGTATGTGTGTATGTGTGTAATTGTGAGTGTGAGTGTGGATTATCGTGATTCACGAACGAATATTCAGTGTGAACAAAAATTAAAAAAGTGTTTTTGTGACCTAAAAATGACTCGTTTTGGCCGAGTACAGTCGCCCACTTCTAAAGACGCACATAACGAGGACAGAGTCCGGGCCATCCAACAAAGGCGGGCTTCTAACGGCTACTACCATCCAATAGGCTGAGGGGAACGAGCTTTCTGAATACGCACATCTTAGCAGGAGATATGAATGTTGTCTCGACTTGATTTATCGCGTTTAGCTCATTGGGGTTTGGCGGAGTGACAACATCTGAGGTTTCTTCCAGCTGATGCTCTGGGAGGGGCACTATGTGGGGAGCGAGTGAGGGAGAGGGAGATGGAGAGGGAGAGGGAGAGCCAAAGGAGAGCGAGAAGGGGAGAAAAATGGAGATGGGGAGGGGGAGAGCCAGAGTGAGAGGGAGAAGGGGACAGGGAGAGAGGGAGCCCGTGAGGGAGAGGGAGAGGGAGATGGGGGAGAGTGAGGGAGACGAGGGGGTGAGGACGAAGAGAGGGTGAAAGTGAAGAGAAAAGAGGGAGGAGAGATGAAGGGAAAGGGGGCAGGGAGGGAAACGGTGGTGGAAAGGGGAAGGGAACAGGGGGAAGAGGGACCATGGGTAAAGGAGAGAGAATGAAAAGGGAAGATGCATGGGGGAAGAAAGGTGAGAGGGGAAAGGAGAGCAAGGCGGAGAGGGAGTGAACAGGGAGAGAGGATGAAGGGAGAGGAGAGGAGAGGATAGTGGAGGAGAGGAGAGGGGAGGGGACGGGTGGGGAGGGGGGGGGGGAAGGGAAGGGAAGGGGAGGGCAACGGAGGGGAGCGGAGGGGAGGGGAGCGGAGGGGAGAGGAGGGGAGGGGAGGGGAGGGGAGGGGAGAGGAGAGGAGGGGAGGGGAGCGGGGGGAGGGGAGGGGGGAGGGGAGGGGAGCGGAGGGGAGGGGGGGGGGAGGGGGAGGGGAGGGGAGGGGAGGGGAGGGGAGGGGAGGGGAGGGGAGGAGGGGAGGAGGGGAGGAGGGAACGAGGGACGGAGCGGTTAAATAGGAAAGAGTCAGAGGAAAGGAGATTTTGTTTGTTTATTGTTGTTTTACATACTAGCATCATCTAAGGTCATATCAGGACGGGTACCGATTTGTGACAGTGCACACTCATGGCGACTTCATAGTGCTGACCCGCTTGGAGACAAGGCCACCAGCACCATGACCTGACATGACACTCAGTCACATTATCATGACACTGAACCAACCGGTCCTTGTATCAATTTTTGGGTCATTGGTTTGACTCGACCAGGATTCGAACCCACGATCCTATAGTCTACCAACACGGGAGACGGACGCTCTAACTCATTCGGCCATCCCGTCTGGTTAAGAGGAAAGGGGGTGGGAGAGCGGTACTAGGGAGAGGGGGAGATGGGAGGGGGAAGGGAAGGAGAAGGGAAGGAGGAGAGGGGAAGGAGAAGGAGAGGGGAAGGAAAAAGAGCGTGACCGTGAAGGAGAGAGGAAGCAAGCGTGGGAGAGGGAGAGGGAGAGCACCAGAGAGGGAGAGGGGTGGAGGACAGTGGAGGGGGGGCGTCGGGGTGGGTGGGAAGAAAAAGGACTAGACTGAAGGGTCACGACTGGTGCCTGTCTCTTTCACACACGTTTTGTTTTACAAGGCAACGCCCTTCCCTTATTGCGGCACAATGACAATGCACACAAATCGGGGGCAGCCAAGCAGTGGCACCCCGAGCCAGCACACAGCCACTCAACGTCAGGCACAAACCGCACACACACGACGTCAGGTACTAAGTTGGTTGTTTGTTTGGTTGTTTGTTTGTTTGTTTGGCTGGTTGTTTGGTTGACTGGTTGGTTGGTTGGCTGGTTGGTTGGCTGGTTGGTTGGTTGTTTGGTTGGCTGGCTAGTTAGTTGTTTCTTTGTTTGGTTGGCTGGTTGTTTGTTTGTTTGGTTGGTTGGCTGTTAGTTGGTTGTTTGGTTGACTGGTTGGTTGGCTAGCTGGTTGTTTGGTTGGCTGGCTGGCTAGTTAGTTGGCTGGTTGTTTGTTTGGTTGGCTGGTTGGTTGGCTGGCTGGCTAGTTAGTTGGCTGGTTGGTTGTTTGTATGTATGTTTGGTTGTTTGGCTAGTTAGTTAGTTGGTTGGTTGTTTGTTTGTCTGTTTGTTTGTTTGGTTGGCTGGTTGTTTGGTTGGCTGGTTGGTTCTTTGAATTTTACATCCTGGCAACATCTGAGGTCATATCAGGACGGGTACCGACTTGTGACAGTGCACACTCATGGTGACTCTATAGTGCTGCCCACTGGGAAATCAGGTCGCTGGCATGATCTGATATCCCACTCAGTCACATTAGCCTGACACTGATCTAACCAGTCCTTGCCCTATCCTATTAATGCCGAGCGCCAGGCTAGGAAGTGACAAGTATCAAGTTTAAAGTCATTGGTTTGGTTTGACATGGATAGAATAATCAGTGACTTTATTACCCACATCCCTTTGGACACCTACTTTGAAGCAGCCATTAAGGAGGGACACGATTAACCAATTAGATCAATCTCATGGCCTCATTAGCCTTGTCCTCATTATAACCAGGCTATATTTAAATTAGGTCATTCCACATCACATGGTCATCTTGAGATGTCAATAGCGACAGGAGTTTTGGAAAGCTTGCCGAAATTATTTTGAGTTCTTTCACTTCAAATTGCTCCGAAATTAGCAAGTAATAGCGGAGTAATTTTGATGAAAACTTGCTAATGTCACTGATTATTCTATCCATGCTGTCCCAAAACCTTAGGTAATGCATCAGTATCTAAGTTTGATATATATATATAATCAAATGTAGGAAAGTGTTTTGGTTTTGAAAAAAATATGTCTCATCGGCCCATGCTATATTAAAGTAACCTCAATGTACTCACTTGCATCATGACCTGGGTGAAGGTGGAATATACTTACATCACACAAGGGCGTTTTTGTGTTATTGCGTGAAAATAATATGATAAAAAAAGAAAAAGAAATGTTGATGGAATTGTGTACTGGCACCTGTCATGACAACTGATGGTTTTCTTGGCAGCCACCTGGTGGGAGAGTGTGGTGTTAGACGTGAGGGAATTGTGGGAGAGTGAGGAGTCTCGACTGACCTATATAGCCATATTAATGCCCCCAGGCGAACAAGACCCCAAGGGCCACTTTTATAGATCTGCACTAATCAAGGATCTTCTACTCACGACATTGGATCGGTACCGGCGTAACCGAGCTAAAAGGCCAGATCTAGATTATATAAAGAACCCATGGGAGCAGCTTAATACTCTGCATCTACCTTCAAACCAAGCTGCTTTCTGCCACCTCACATCTCCCAATGTATATGGCTAATTGTCCTAGAACTTGTTTGTTCATGTTTATAATGCTATATAATTAATTATATTAATATAAATGGTCAGTGCTGGTTATATCTATTATTGATTTATTTATATTGATCGTACTATGTATTTGTGCGGCTGACTGGGCACTGCACATTTGTTGCGGGTCAGCACTGTGGATCCGATGGTGATGCCATCACCAGTTCACTTCCGGGTGAATTTGGCATGCCGATTAAAGCATTCGCCAGCAATTTTTAGCTTTATTTTAAGTTAGGTTGGTTTTCGCTCGGCCAGAGCCTAAATAAAAAGGCTTCCACCCAAACCTAGTGTAGTTTGTCCTCTCCCTCTCCAGTATTTATATTATTTAGCTCCACGTCTTTATGAACATTAAATATATACAAATAGCTATGTCCGTGGAAATGGTGTGTTGCAGCTATAAATCATGGTTCTCTGTGGCGGAGTGGTTAGAGTGTCTGACTTTTTTCTAGGTCAGACTCCTAAACTGAGGGTTGGCGGTTCGATTCCCCATGCGCCCAGCTCTGCCAATTTGGATTTCCACCGCTGTGTATAACTTACAGCGTCATCAAAGGCCTGTTGCTCTCATACCATGTCTATGTGGTGTAGGAGGTTAAAAATCCCTTGGGTCAGTAAAAGTGTAGGCCCGGGCTTTCTATCGACCAGCAGTGGAATGAGGAAGACCAGTCGTCTATGACTGAAATTTCCCCTGCTTAAACAACTAATGGACAAAAAAAAAAACAATTTCAATTAAAATAACGCAAACCGGTAGAACTAGTGACTAACAGGTTAGTCACGATAGCAAATATCCATTTTGTTTTGAAACGGCCACCTCATGGTCGGAAACCACATGGTGCCACCCAGGAAGGGTCCTGACTGGTGGGAACAGTGGATGCAGACCAAGTGACCTCTTGAAATAGGATACCTACCCCAAAGAAGGGTGGGTGAGGGCCAGGGTTGGTTGGTTGGTTGTGGAAGCTTTACATCCTGGCAACATCTAAGGTCATATCAGGACGGGTACCAACTTGTGACTGTGCACTCATGGCAACTTTATAGTGCTGCTCCACTGGGAGACCAGGCTGCCAGCATGATGACCTGTTAGCCCACTCAGTCACATTATCCTGACACTGAGCCAACCAGCACTTGCCCTATTCTAATAATGCCGAGTGCCTGGCTAGGAAGCGACAAGTATCAATTTTTAAGTCATTGGTGAAAACAAGACTATTCAGACTTGTCCATGATCAGGGATGAAAGTGGTCTCTGGGAAAAAAAGTGGAAATTCTGATATTCTCCCATAGGCTTAGCATTGTCAGGGAATCCCTGAAAATCAGTCGGATTTCATACATATTGGTATACGCTGATAGTGATGTGCCATTTGAAGCATGTATTAGTAGTATACGCTGATAGTGCTGCGGCGTTTGCACCACATATCGGTATATGCTGATAGTGCTGTGGCGTTAGAAGCACATATTAGTAGTATACGCTGCTAGTGCTGCGGCGTTTACCCCACATATCAGTATACGCTGACCCTGCTGCGGCGGTTGAAGGCATTAGTAGTATACGCTGCTAGTGCTGCGGTGTTTGCACCACATATTAGTATACACTGATGGTGCTGCAGCGTGAAATAACGTATTGGTTGGTTGGTTGTTGGAGTTTTACCTCCTGGCAACATCTAAAGTCATATCAGGAAGGGCGCAACGTATTAGTATACAATTATAGCTACAGGAAAAATCCCGGAAATCCGCGAAATCGCGGAGATCTTTCATCCCTGCATGATACTGATAGGCAGGATGAATCTTCAAGAAGAAACAAAAAAAGTCGGTGTTGGTGGCGAGCTGTTACTTACCGCCATACCAGTGGTTCCGGTCGCGGTGACGTCGGTGTGACGACGCCGACCTGACGTCACGTGTGCAGTGGTCGCCCAGGTTGAAGAGCAGGTGGCACGGCTCGTGACCCTGGGGGGTGCACTTCCACCCAACCCCGACCACAATCACCAGCATCACTCCCAGACCTGGAAGAAGGAGAGGTCAGAGGTTAACATTAGAACAGTGGATGATGATGATGATGATGATGATGATGATGATGAGGATGAGGAGGATGAGGATGAGGATGAGGAGCGAGGTGAGGCGGAGGAGGAGGAGGAGGAGGAGGAGGAGGAGGAGGAGGAGGAGGAGAGGAGGAGGAGGAGGAGGAGGAGGAGGAGGAGGAGGAGGAGGAGGAGGAGGGAGGAGGAGGAGGAGGAGGAGGAGGAGGAGGAGGAGGAGGAGGAGGAGGGAGGAGGAGGAGGAGGAGGAGGAGGAGGAGGAGGAGGAGGAGGAGGAGGAGGAGGAGGAGGGAGGAGGAGGAGGAGGAGGAGGAGGAGGAGGAGGAGGAGGAGGAGGAGGAGGAGGAGGAGGAGGAGGAGGAGGAGGAGGAGGAGGAGGAGGAGGAGGAGGAGGAGGAGGAGCCACAATCATCAGCATCGACCTATAGGATTCTACCTCTAATAGAAATGGTTTTATGTAATTAAATATACTTCCATTATGAATATAAACCTATTAAAATAAACAAGTAATTTTGATACAGGTACAGAACTTCGGTTGACACTTATATTATAGTATAATATAAGTGGTTCATATAATGAAGAATACTTTCAGCCTGAAAACAAAATACCTCCATAAATGGCCCTGAGTTAAATTCCCAATTACATGAACACGTGCTAGGAGTCCTGTTCGTACCTACAACGCAATTCACCCCACCCCACCCTTCCCCCGAATGAGAATAGACCGACGAAGCACTAGTACACCGCACTCAGTGCCTCCTGGTGGCTCCCCCTGGTGCCACCACAATAGGTGCTTGTGAACACCTGCCCGCCACATACCTCACAGCCTGCTTCTTGTGTGCTACGGTGAAAATCGAGTTGGTCACAGTTGAATAATCATCTTTAAAAAAGTCCCCCAAAACCAGCAGCATTCAGCCTAGATAAAAGATTCACCCCGTACTTGTAGTACACGGGTGAATGACAACATAGTGTAAATACGGACGAAAATAGCTTTAGTATGGAACAGGAACTAGAAACTGTGGTTCCAGGATCAAATGACTACATATATTGGCACAGAGTTGGTGAAATGGGAGAGAATGCAAAAAGACAAGATGGTGGCCATAGAACGCCGTCGATTTCACTTTTAAATTTGATTTTAAACCAGATGTTTTATTATATTTTTCAACTCAAAGGTAGCAGGAAAATATGAAGATATATACAAAGAATAAATGCTGCTTCTTAGATTGTGAAATTAGGCTCTCATTTCATTTCCCCGCTTTTTTGACCGTTTTTATATAGGGTTGGTATTCACCCGTGTACTGCGAGTACCGGGTGAATCCTTTATCTATATTCAGCCATGAATTGGGTCAACCCACAAAGTCTCGACCGTGTAAGGAATGGCCCGAGGACGATGTATAGAGCTCATGTCAAAATGCATTTCTTTTGTGAATATACGCGTGTTAGAAAATACCTTTTCCACAACAACAAAATGGAACTACAAAGAACAACCACACAATAATAACCCCACCCCCCAATGCACAAGGAGAACGACCGACCCAGAATTCGAGAGGAAACAAATACAGATGTATATGTATCTATGATAACCACATCTCACCATCAAACCACACCAAATCTCACCACGACATGGGGTAAACATAGACTACACACCCACGCACGCACGCACTCACTCACGCACACACAACCAATCTTACTCGCATCTTTCTTCTTTATGCACCCATACATAACATACATACATGTGTATACATACATACATACATACATACATACATACATACATACATACATACATACACACACATACATGCATACATACAGGCATCCATAGACACATATATACACAGACATAACATACATACATGTGTATACATACATACATACATACATGATACAGGCATCCATAGACACATACAAACACAGACCGACAAACAGACACATACAGACAAACACATACACAGACAAACAGGCACACAGACAAACAGGCACACAGACAAACGGAGACAGACAGACAGACAGACAGAGACATACACAGACAAACACAAACAGACACAGAACAAACAGACACAGAAACAGACAGACACGGGCAGACAGACACACACGGACGGACATACAAACAGACAAACATACAGATACGGAAAGACACCAACAAACGGATACGAACACAGAAAACCAGACAAACAAACAGACAGACTAACAGACACCAAGAAATAGACAGGCAGACAGACTCAGGAAAACAGATACACCCGAACACAGACAGACAGACATGCAGACAGACAGACAAAGAGACAAACAGATACACCCGACATACAAAGAGACAGACAAAAGAGACAGACTGAAAGACAAAGAGACAAAGAGACAGACAAAGAGACAGGCAAAGAGACAGACAGACAGACAAACAGATACACCCGGACAGACAAACAGACAGCCAAAGAGACAGACAGTCAAACAGACAAACAGATACACCCGAACAGACAAAGAGAGAGACAAAAAGACAGTCAAAGAGACAGACAGACAAACTAAGGCAGAGTAGAAGTTGGAAACTTCAGTAACTCTGCACATACCCTACCATACTATTTCACTCTGACCATACTGCCCTTTATAAGAGACCCAGACTCCGGTATAATGGTCGCACGACTGAGCGCCTCAGCGTCAAACCAAAAGATAATCTTTGGAATCAAAATAGGAAAAAGCTAGTACAAGCCCCCCCCCCCCCCCCCCCCCCAATCAAGCATCTTATTAGCTGTGTTTACACGGGCAAATGTAAAACGTTCTAGACAAAGCAATTTATATGAAGCGATGTAGTGGCGCGTTTACACGCAATTAGTTTGAAGGCGGAAATCGATATCTGCGCATGAGCAAGTCCATACGAACCAGCACCATTTTCGGTTAGTCGACGTCGCCAGTAGAGAGTGGGTTCGACCTAGATATGTATGGACTGAATCGTATTGGTTTGGAACGGTCAAAACTTCTGCTGGGCAGTAAAGCCCTAAAAATAAATGATGAAAAAAATATATGTGCACAGCTAGCAGTTTCATAGACTAAATTCTATAATATGCGCTTTTGATCGACCGGGAAGTCAACAAACTAAGGTCTCGACTGCGCATGCGTGTGAAGCGCTTAGGCTAGATCTTTTCATCTATACTACCTTGCAAGGTGGTTTACATCTACCGATTTATATGAATCGATTCAGCCCTAAAACGCCACAGTGTCGCGTTTACACGGCAAATGTAAATCGATCTAGACAACCGGTTTTATATGAAGCGTTTTAATTCGCCCATGTAAACACGGCTATAGAATGGGCCTCGAGAAACACTCCATTCGCCCGTGTGAAGTTAAGTGTGTGAAACATAGACTATCGATACACACCTACTGGGCCCGTATGCATGGAGCAGTGTTAGCGGCGTGTGGTGTTATCCCTCTAACACCGGGTAGCTACCACCGGTTATCGGCGGTGTCAAGAACTATGTCAAGCCGTATGCATAGGGGCCTAAACGGTGAGTGTTAGCTAAACGTGAATGTATTTATAGATTTGGGAAATCCTTTGATTCGACAATATGAATAACGCCGCCAATGCTGCGGCTGCATTAATATCGGTTCGAATTTAGGGTTAAATTGATAAAATTTCACTTATTGCGTATGTAAATCTGTCAAATATGATCGCATTGAGTAGATTTGGGTATAATATATTGCTGATTCGGCAGCGGCGATGTGTGGTTTGTTGAAGTTGGACAGTATGGATATTGACGTCGCTGCGGCGGCGGCGATTTGTTTACTTTACATTCGTCGATTCGACAATATTAATGCGGCGGTAGTGTTAATATCGCTTCGTTTTTAAGGTTAATTTTATTAAATTTCACTTATTGCGTATTTAATTCTGTTAAATATGATAGCATTGAATAGATTTGGGCACCATCCTCACACTAACCTAACACTAACACTGCTGTAAACCTGCTATAAGCAGAGTTAGAATTTCCGAGTTTAAACGCGCGGTGTTAGACCTAACACTGCTCCATGAATACCAACTTTTCGCTAAACCAGAAATCCCGCTCTAAACGCGGTTTGGCTCGCTAACACCGCTCCATGCATACGGGCCCAGATAGGATGGCCAAATGAGTTGAGCGTCCGTTGTCCGTTTCCCGTTTTGGTAGATCTCGGGATTCGAACCCACGGGTTCGACAAACCCTGGCCGAGCCAAACCAATGACGTAAAAATTGATACTTGTGGATTCCTAGCCAGGCACTCGGCATTACTAGGATAGGGCAAGGACTGGTTGGCTCAGTGTCAGGATAATGTGACTGAGTGGGATACCAGGTCATGGTGCTAGCCACCTGGTCTCCCAGTGGGGTAGCACTATAAAGTTGCCATGAGTGTGCCCTGTCACAAGTCAGTACATGTCCTGATATGACCATAGATGTTGCCAGGACGTAAAACTCCAACAACCAACCAACTATGGATACACTAAAACCGACAGACTGAGCATTAGGAGGCTCACCTGCATGGTAGATGGAGGAGGAGTGTGTGTGCGTGTGTGTGTGTGGGGGGGGGGGGGGGTACTGGAGGAAGCCCCCCTCCCACCCTAACCGGGCAGGCACACGCCCAGCTTGTGTTACTCAAGTACCTAATGCCCCGCACACACCTCGGCCTGATGTTTTTTGTTTGTTTGTTTGTTGTTTTACATCCTAGCAACATCTAAGGTCATATCAGGACGGATACTGACTTGTGACAGTGCGCACTCATGACAACTTTATAGTGCTGCACCACTGGAAGACCAGGCCACCAGCACCATGACCTGATATCCCATCCCACTCAGTCACATTATCCTGACACTGAGCCAACCAGTCCGTGTCCTATCCTAATAATGCCGAGTGCCTGGCTAGGAAGCGACAAGTATAAATTTTTAAGTCATTCGTTTGACTCAACCCGGGTTTGAACCCACGACCCCACGATCTACCAACACGTGAGACGGATGCTCTAACTCATTTGGCCATTCCGTCTGGTTGAGAACACGCACACACTTCTTAAAATTAAACTGGAAGTGGTGGCCGAATCGGTAGAGTACAGGCTTCCTGTGCGGAAGGTCCGGAGTTCGAATTCCAGCCGAGTCAAACCAATGACTTATCAAATTGATATGTGTCACTACCTAGCCTGGCACTCGGCTTTAAAAGGATAGGCCAAGGACTGGTTATCAGGATAATGTGACTGTGTGGGATATTGGGTTATGGTGCCAGCAGCCTGGTGTCCCAGTGGGGCAGCACTATTTCGTCACAATGAGTGTGCACTGTCACAAGTTAGTACCCATCCTGATATGACCATAGCTATTGCTAGGAAATATAATAACAACACTTGTTGAACTTAAAACTAAATAAAATCCTCTCCCACCCCCACACCCCACCCCCCACCCCGCTAGACAAGTACCAAACCAACGCACGACAAACATCTAAATGTCACTCGTACCATAAATAGCCTTGTTTGTTGGGAATTCACGTCCTCGCAACATCTAAGGTAATATCAGGACGGGTATCGACCTGTGCCAGTGAACACTGATGACTACTTGATAGTGCTGCCCCAATATCCCATTAGCCACTATGACCCGATATCCTACTCAGTCACATATTAACCTGGAACTGAGCCAACCACTCCTTGCCCTATTCTATTGGAGGTCAAGCCAATAGCATGATCCAATCATTCAAACTGAGCCTTACTTAGCTTAGTGTTAGTCCATATGACGTTGGTTTCAACAGGAATTAGGTCAAGCCGCTGATCCCTTGTAGGGGGGTTTAAGAACTCTGTCCTCCACATACCGTAAAATAGGCTATTCTGAGTTCCGCTGGTACCTCAAGCCCCAGTCACACATACCCGGATCAGGGGCCGGACGAGCCCCGGACCACCATCCGGGGTGGTACGGGGCGATCCGTGACTCGTCCGTGCTGACACCCCCTGATCCGGCCTGATCCGTGGCTCGTCCGGCGCTGTCTGGGCTCAGCCCCGGATGTTTTAAAATGTTTAAAACATCCGGGGCGGTCTGGGGGATTTTGCGATCCGGGCTCAATCCGGCCTGATCCAGGGGTGGTCCGGGTATTTTGGGGGCGGTCCGGGGTGGACCGGCCCTGTCCGGGGGTGGTACGGGGTCATTTTGAGCCACGATTTGACCCGGACCATCCCCAGACTATCCAGGATTACCCCCGGCCTAGCCACGGACCACTCCCGGACTGCCCCCGTAAGACCGGGGGTGATCCGGGATAGTCCGGGGGTGATCCGGGATAGTCCGGGGGTGGTCCGGCCTCATCCGGGGCCAGTCCAGCCCAGTCCGGGGGTGGTCCGGGGCTCGTCCGGAAAAGTGTGACTGCGAGGCAAAAATCGAAGAAAACAGTGATTTTATCCATGGCGGTTCGGGACAGTCTGGGCCATTGATCCGTGGGTGGTCCGGCTCAAAATCCGGGGCTCGTCCAGCTATGTGTGACTGGGGCTTTAGGAAGGACTGGAGCTGGGACCCACATGCCAAATCACAGCTACAGTTTATACAACAGAAGGTTGGGGGCAAGTGGTGAATACACGTACACAAATTGATATTTTATCTAATGTAAAATATTTGCGAAGATAATTTCACTGCAAACTACATTAGAAACAAATGTCAAATGCATGCCAATAATCCTACCAAGGCATGTGCTATAGGTGCAAAGTGAGTTTAAATTATAGGATCTCTAGCGAAGGATTGGGGTGGGAGGGGCACCAACCCTAACTTCTTATGTGTAAGCTGTAGCTATTCTCGATGTCGGCGTGACGTCACAGCCCCAGAAACTACACCGCAGTGGTTTGTGCTGCAGCAATGCTATGTCTATGCGGAGCATTTATTTTTGCAAAATAAATTTAAAAGCTTTCATTGGGTCGATTAGAAATATCTTAATGCGCAATTGAAGAGGAAGATCTCAAGTATTTAATTTAACCTACTAGCAATTTTCGCTGAAAGTATTAAAAACAGAGATAATAGTGAAATTTGGGATATTCTGAGCGTCAGTGCCAGTGGTAGCCGTACCGGATTATGGCCTCAAAAACTATTTTCGCAAAATAAATTCAAGAACTTCCAATTGGCTGCTAAAAAAAAGCTGAATGTGAAATTGTAGAGAAAGATCTGAACTATTTAATAGAAACAAGAGAAATTTACTTTCAAAGCACCAAAAAGCACAAATTACTGTGATAGTTAGGGTAGTTTTAATGTTGTCTCTATGACAGTGGCATTTGTTTTACCCTTCGAGCGTTGTGAGCGCAAAAAGTGCCCGGATGTCCGACATCGAGAATGGTCCGGCATGCAAGGTATCAGCTTCAGTCCCACCTGGGGACCAGCAGAACTCGAACCAGGCATATTGCCAAAAAAATATAATGAATGACAGGATTAACGGAATAACACTCAGCACACTCGGCCTAATACTTTTGTAATACTAAGAGCATATGACAGGCCTGTGCCAGCCAATAAGAGGATATGCTAATAGTAATATCCTATTCAATCACATTATATTGAGGCTGAGCCAACCAGTCTTTGCTCTATCCTACTAGTACACCAATCAGAGCAGCGACAAATTCTCAATATTTGTAAATATCCAGTTTGTCCGGGCAGGAGATGGTACCCACGACCTCATACCTCCCACATGAGAAGCGGGTACAGTACAACCCCTATAAACCAAGCTCGGTTAAACCAAACGATCGGTTAATCCAAACTTTT
>CM059192.1:51184707-51238122 GCA_030323885.1 Branchipolynoe longqiensis
TTAGATGTTGGCTAGGGAGAAGGAAGCACGTCAGGAACCAGCAATCTTTACCTACTTATTCAGGATAAAAATTATCTTAAACTCAAATGGATACTTTAATGTTTTCGTCTTGGTACAAGCAAACATGATAGATGTGGCAGGGTGTGGAGGGTGGGCCCTAGCCAACATCTAACCGAGGCTTGTACCTCGGGAAAACAACAGTTATCCATCATCTGTACCCAGGTAAGATTCGTATAACTATACTATTTTACCTCGGTACTACGCCTCAGGCTAGCTTCAGGCTAGGGAGAATTTTACATAACTTCATTTTTATCCTTAATTCATTCATATTCAAAACCATAACCAATTATAGTTTTATACATTTCATACAGTATTCATTAGTATTAATACTTTTAACTTTTCTCACCTGTCTTGTTAATTGGTGAGTAAGCGTGTGGCCAGGCCGCTCGACTTTTCTAGTCGTTTGTTGTAATGTTTTGCAAACGATCTAGCAGTCTTCCAGCCTGCGTGTGCCAGGATCCGTTTCACTGAGATCCCTAGCAGTCTTGCTTTGGAGACCATGGCTCCTCGTGTCCAATGGGAAGCGTAGCGTCCCGTGTCCACTCCTGCTGCCTTCAGGACAATAATGGTCCATCGTGCCAGAGTGTCTCTTGAAATACCTTTGTGTGGTTTAATAAAACTCACCAATAATTGTCTTGAATTCCTAATAACTTTTGTCTTGGATAAATAGACCCGTATGGCAGACACTACACACAGTTGTCTGTCATCCGGGAAACTGTTCAAAGTGCGGTTTGACTTTAACAATTGGTGTAAATCAAACGTCGCCTCCTTGCGATCTATCTCCAAACCATCCAATGACAATGCTACAATCGTCTGTCCTCTGTGTCCAGTGACTAACAGCAATAATACTGCTACCTTAAATCCTAGCTGTTTTAAATCTAAATTCCTATTACTAGGCCAACTCTTAAATAGTGTGAACACAATTGACACATCCCAAAACCTATTATATTTTGGCTTTGGAGGGTTTCTTTCGTAAACCGATCTCAAAAACGAACAAACCACTTGATGTTTCCCAATTGTCTGTCCATCAATTCGGGGAAGTATAATGGATAAAGCGCATCTTGCTGCATTCAGCGCTCCAAAGCCCAACCCCTGATCTTCCAGCATCCTTAAAAATCTAATTACTTGTGCAATTGTAGGCTTCATTGGTTTTACCTTCATAAGCAAACAATGAAGCCCCCATTTCTTCAAATAACTTGAATATAACTTAACAGTTCCTTTCCTCCAAACATGGGAAGTTAATCTCTCCTGAGTAACCTTATCTAACCCAAACTGCTGTAAATATTTGTTGAAAAACGGAATTCCCAAAGGTGTATTATTTACAAGTCTCCGTGAATCTTCCACCGGCCTTGTGGGAATTGTATAGGTTCCTTGGCTCCGGGGGCCACTCCTACTAACCATGGCTGCATGTCCCAATCTGGAACTATCAGTCTCCTGATCTTCATTCCTACTCCTTTGATTTGACGGAAACCTGACAGCCATGGAGGTTTGCGTAGCCCTATCTACTTGTTCCCTGGAGGGGGGAACGGCTTGGTGGGAGTAAACTCCCTCCTGAACGGTCGATTTCCGTCGTTCCAGCCGAATGACTGGCGCTGACCCCGACCTCTGGGCTGGAAAGTCGGTCCCGGCCTTCCTCCTCTGGCAGGGGGCCGACGAAAATCCACTGGAGTTTTACGAAACTGAGTGTTAGGTTCCACCGGCTTACCTTTGTCTATAATCTTCCCATACTTAGCTTCAGCCTCCACTCCCTTGAAGAGATACTGGAGCTGGCCGCCAAACATCTTGGTTTTGTCCAACGGTTTTCCCTTTATTGGCTTGGGAGGAAGGAAAAGAGTATATTCCTTCCCATCATTGTCTACAATTTTCTTGGACCTGGCTACCTCCCTACCAGCGTCCGTACAGACGGCCTTGAAGACATTCTCAAACCGTCTACTCGAAATATAGTTAGCGGCAGCCGTTAACATGCCCAGACCCTTATCCATGGTTCTGGCCAGCGAAGAGAACTTATTCTCAGTTTGCATACGATTGGCCACTGGAGCAATCGCTGTCAAGGCCCCAAGGACCGCCTTGTGAACTGTGAAAAGAGTCAACTCAAACCTTTTCCTCTCCTCATTCAGATGAATATCCTTGTCCATCTCCTTCACCTGCGAATGAGGAACACCTTTAATCCCCGTCAGCTGTACACCCAGCCTGGTGATTACTTCCGCCGGTTTGAAAGTATTAAAGTGCCCTTAATAGTTTCTCTCATCATGGTTGTTGTAAGGACTTTCTTGGCTCTTTCTTTAGCGCATTTCTTGCGCACTTTGCCACCTATCTTTGCAAACAACCCCACTCGGTCAGTCTCTGAATCTGATTCCGTTGTCGATGAATCATCGGAAGAATCTGAAGAAGAATCTTTCTTCTTCTTCTTTTTCTTAGTCTTCCTTTTCTTTGTCTTCTTTTTCACCACCTTCTTTCTTGCCTTTGTGAACTCCTGACGAGACCACTGCTTTCT
Source organism: Branchipolynoe longqiensis (assembly GCA_030323885.1). Lineage (NCBI taxonomy): Eukaryota > Metazoa > Annelida > Polychaeta > Phyllodocida > Polynoidae > Branchipolynoe > Branchipolynoe longqiensis. Next base: position 51,187,262 of record CM059192.1, read on the forward strand.
TAACTTTCTTCTTTTTAACCCGGCGCATTTGGTCCGAAGATGAATCATCATCCCCTGACAACTCCTCTTCCCCACCAACTGCTTCCTCGTCCGAGTCAGTCTCTGGAGGAGGTGACCTTTTCTTTCGATGAAAAGTAGCCTGGTCACGGTTAAGGAGCTGTAACTCCAACATCTCCATCCGGGCTTCCCAATCCAGTGGCGGCACTCGCAACACCACCGAGTCACAACTGTCGTCTGGATCCGACATACCATGCGCCCCGGGCCGAGGCGACGGAGGAACCGCCAACACCTGCCCCTCATCGGACTCATCCGGTGGGCGACCCTCTGCGGCAGCTGGCGCCACCGTCTTACCGCGCTTCGTGGCCATCAGAAATCTGGAAACAATCGAACGAGAGTTACCAAACAGCCATGGCGCATTGACTAAATGTCACGCAAGATTAATTGAATAACCATTGTGCATCTAGTGGTGTAGTAAACCGTTTTAAACTGTTTCTACACAGGTGTGGATAAGCTAAGTTTGTCGTAGGTCGGTGTGAACCAAACCAAACGAGGGGTAGGGACCAGTAAACCGGTCCCTCCCACACTCTCTGTTCCGTACACTTCTCCCCCCTGCGGCTACTGCGCCAGCAAGTTGGAGAAAATGCTACGAAACTCGGAGCGTACGCCTAACTATGGGGAGTCTATGAAAGAAACCCAAGATTATTTCCAACGCGAATCCATAAAAGAGACCGCGGAAATAATCCCAAAAAGACGAATGAGGCTCCGTCACCAAACAGAAAAGTAGTTACTACTCTCAGCTAACTGAAGAAAAATTCCGACAACCCCTTACGAGTTCATATTTAATAAATTTAAATAAATTAAATAAAACTGCAAAGATATAGGCTTGGCAGGAGCAAACCGAAAATCCAGTTCCAGACACCCCTTACGGGCCTCGCTCCCTTGCCAGCCGTCAACAACGCCGAATCGGCGTATATTAAATTACCGAAAAAACACCACTGGATGCACAATTAATTCAATAAATTAACAAAACCAAAGCATAAATACACAAGAAATACGTATCCTCCAGTATTCTTGGGTTACAGACCCATAAAGTCTCAACCACGCATTACTATAGCGATAATCGAACCGGCAAGAAATAATGGCGAACCCAAACTACAGCGTACCGGCACTCGAACGGTAAAACGCTAATAATTACTTTAATAAATTCGCCAATTTCCTATAACTTGCACCAAAGACTCTACAGGTCTTAATAAACACTCCTGTGAAAAATATAGTCCAACTTACTGCGAATTACGTAGTTATTCGTCGATAAATACCGCTGTCACCTCGCACACATCTTCACAGTGCGAGATCCTTATGCTAATTGCTGGTACCTGACGTGCTTCCTTCTCCCTAGCCTGAAGCTAGCCTGAGGCGTAGTACCGAGGTAAAATCTATATATATCTATATGCATCACCAGTCTCAGGTCACACCAAATCTCTCCCTAATATGCGCGTTTGTGGGATCAAGTCATTAAGATATACATCTTCATTTATATAACATGTAAATAGGTGACCTGAGACTGGTGGTGTCACCTGAGACTGGTGGTAAGACATGAGACTTGTGGTGTCACCTGAGACTGGTGCCATGATCTGAGACTGGTGCCATGATCTGAGACTATTGGTATGACCTGAGACTGGTGATGTGACCTGACACTTGTGCCGTGACCTGAGACTGGTGGCATGACCTGACACTGGTGGTGTGACCTTACACTGGTGGTGTGACCTTACACTGGTGGTGTGACCTGACAATGGTGGTGTGACCTGAGACTGGTGGTGTGACCTGACACTGGTGGTGTGACCTTACACTGGTGGTGTGACCTTACACTGGTGGTGTGACCTTACACTGGTGGTGTGACCTGACACTGGTGGTGTGACCTGACACTGGTGGCATGGCCTGAGACGGGTGATGTGACCTGAGACTGGTGATGTGACCTGAGACTGGTGACGTGACCTGAGACTGGTGGTGTGAACTGAAACTGGAGGTGTGACCTGACACTGGAGGTGTGACCTGACATTGGTGGTGTGACCTGACACTGGTGGTGTGACCTGACACTGGTGGTGTGACCTGACACTGGTGGTGTGACCTGACGCTGGTGGTGTGACCTGACACTGGTGGTGTGAACCGAAACTGGTGGTGTGACCTGACACTGGTGGTATGACCACATACTGGTGCCATGACCTGAGACTGGTGGTGACCTATGCCTGGTGGTGTGACCTTAGACTGGTGCTATTCCCTAAGTCTGGTGGTGTGACATAAGCCTGGTGGTGTGACCTGAGACTGGTGGTGTGACCTGACACTTGTGCCGTGACCTGAGACTGGTGGCATGATCTGAGACTGTTGGTATGACCTGAGACTGGTGATGTGACCTGACACTTGTGCCGTGACCTGAGACTGGTGGCATGACCTGACACTGGTGGTGTGACCTTACACTGGTGGTGTGACCTTACAGTGGTGGTGTGACCTGACAATGGTGGCGTGACCTGAGACTGGTGGTGTGACCTGACACTGGTGGTGTGACCTTACACTGGTGGTGTGACATTACACTGGTGGTGTGACATTACACTGGTGGTGTGACCTGACACTGGTGGTGTGACCTGACACTGGTGCTGTGACCTGAGACTGGTGGTGTGACCTGAGACTGGTGGCGTGACCTGAGACTAGTGGTGTGACCTTACACTGGTGGTGTGACCTGACACTGGTGGTGTGACCTAAGACTGGTGCTACACCATAAGCCTGGTGGTGTGACAGAAGCCTGGTGGTGTGACATAAGCCTGGTGGTGTGACATAAACCTGGTGGTGTGACATAAGCCTGGTGGTGTGACATAAGCCTGTTGGTGTGACCAGAGACTGGTGGTGTGACCAGAGACTGGTGGTGTGACCTGAAACTGGTGCTGCGACCTAAGCCTGGTAATCTGAATCTAATAGCATGACTGGTGCGAGGTGACACTGTCTCCAGGGCTCTGTGGCTAAGCCCTTAAGCCATGCAGCTGAGTGTGGCTTACAGGCTAGGTGTGTGGGTGTGTGGGTGTGTGTGGGTGTACGTGTGGATGGGTGGTGGGGGTCCATTGCTGAACTGAACACTGGGACTGCGGACTGGAACTGGGACTGGTTCCGATAGCACCGCTAGGTGGCGGGTTCAACCCCTGGCGGCGTTCCGGGGAGGCTAGTGTCATTCACGACTGCACGTTCCGGAAGTCATCCATCAACCACGACCACCCACACATCCCACCCACTCATATATCCCACCCACACATCACACCCACCCACCCACTCTGCACCTTCCCACACACCCACATACCCACACACCCTCTCCACGCTCTCCGGGCTACTGCAATGATTAGCTGGTTGGTTGTTGGAGTTTTACGTCCTGGCAACATATAAGGTCATATCAGGACGAGTACTGACTTGTGACAGTGCACACTCATAGCGACTTTATAGTGCTGCCCCACTGGGAAATCATGCCACCAGCACCATGACCCGATATCCCACTCAGTGACATTATCCTGACACTGAACTAACAAGTCCTTGCCCTATCCTATTAATGCAGAGTGCCAAGCTAGGAAGTGACAAGTATCAATTTGATACGTCATTGGTTTGACTCGACTGGGAACCAAACTTCCGATCTCCCACACGCGAGGCCTGCGCTCTACCGATTGGGCCACCGCGCCCGGTCCATGATGGGAAGAGATGAGGGATGGGTGGGTGTAGGATTTGGACTATTGTTTGTGTTTTGTTTATTGTGAAATCCGGGAAAGCCTGGCGCTTTGAGACTGTGTTTGTGACTCTCGCGATGTAAATTGTGTCTTCGCTGTTCTGTCGCGCTAGCTCGTCTACAAGAGGCCTAATGGTCTCGCTATGCAAGCCGATATGCCCCCGACTGTGCTGGGCCTAATCTGACCCTCAGCCTATGAGGCTTTGCATTGGCTTTGCTCTGTCGACGCCCTGCGGTTTGAATAGGCTCAGGCCTAAAGAGCCTAAACCGACGGGGCAGAGCCGGGATCTGGTAGCGGCGAGACGCGGGTACTACACAGGGATGCATGCCGGGACTTAGCGCCAAGGCTTCTTCCGGACATGCGCAGACAGGGCCCAGCTTTGCCGAAAGGACGCCACGTGGCTAGCCATGTATCCCATAATTTCATTTCGTCCGTCCTTTGGCGCTAGTTTTCTAGCCTTTATGTACATACATACATATATACATACATACATACATATATGCATACATATATGCATACATACATACAGACATACATACATACATATTCATTCATACATACATACATACATACAGACAGACAGACAGACATACATACAGACAGACAGACAGACACACAGACAGACAGACAGACACACACACACATGTACATACATATATATATATTTAAATCTACGGTACACAAATAACATGAAGGAGAGAGAATAAGTTGGGTGTGTAATTTAATTACTGGCTCAGGGATTAATAGCACTCGCCCGCGAAAAAAAAATTCCTCCAGTGTGTGTGGTGCAAGGGGGGCCCTGCCCACCAATTACCCCGACACCTGGGAGGTGTGGGGGGGGGGGCACCACCAATGCGCCAAGGAGGAATATATATATACAGTATATGTTCCCCTTGCATTTATACTCGTATAATGCGTTATACATCACATATGTATATACAGTAAAACCTCTCTAAATCGACCAACCACGGGACCGACTTTAAGTGGTCTATTTCGGGAGGTGGTTGGTTCAGGGAGTTAGAATATCCTTACAATGCTATTGTTGGGACCCAACTAAAGGGATCGATATAGGGGAGTGGTCGATTTGTGGAGGTTGTCGGTTAGAGAGGTTTTACAATATACTTTATAGCACTGCCCTACTGGGAGATCAGGATACCGGCACCATGACCTGATATCCCACTCAGTCACATTACTGAGCTAACCTGTCCCTGACCTCTCCTAATAATGCCAAACACCAGGCTAGGTAGCAACAAGCATACATTTTTTAAGTCAATGATTTGACTTGACCGTGATTCAAATTCCAAACCTTCCGCACGGGAAGCCTGTGCTCTACAGATTCAGCCACCGCATCCAGTATATGTGCTCTATAATCTATTATGGGAATATAAACAAAGACAGTACCACTTATCAGTTCTCTTCTGTATATTAGTTATTACCAAAATTCTGCATTGAAAAAGAACACAGAGTAATACTCACACACTGTACTCAGCACTGCCTAAAGCTCTGTCACACCTCACCGGATTGGGGGAAATGGAAAGAAACCGAACAAAGTCCATTGATAGTCCGGTTTGTGTCTGTACAAGTTTTGAACATGCACAAAACTAGGAATGGATGCCGCTGGATTGACATCTGCGGTTCTTGTCCGGTTTGAGTATGTTTCGTCCGTTGGCTATCCGTTCATGTCCGTTTCATGTCCATTTCATGTCCGGTTAATGTCCGTTTCATGTCCTTCATCCAGCGGCCATTGATCCGACAGCACAACATTTTGACACATTTTATTTAATACATTTTGATACTTATCACCACAGTACTAGACAATTCTGTCCATTGCTCAATCCGGCGAGCTGTGACAGCCGCTTTAGTAACGCAGTTTGGACTACTTATTACTACTAGTCCTCTAGTACTATCCTACTGTCATAGGAGTTAGTTCCTGTTTCTGCCACTATGGAGCCACCTGTGAGTGGCTTCTGGACACCCTGATACCAGCTGCGTCTGGTCACTACCGCCTCCACACCTGCTCGGATGGTCAGATTTGTCGTGACGATGATGAAAATAGGAAATATTGCACCTAGAGCAGGATTCGAACCCACACTTCTTGCCATACCGAGGGGAGCATGCTAACCATTACACCACCTATGCCCCGAGATGCAATCACCCTATCCATGCCTATCTGTTTATGTGGTTCCTTGCCTTAGGGGTTAGTGCCAAGTACTAGTACACTCATTACACTGGATTGGTAACTCTTTTAAATAGTTTACATCCATAAGTTGCTTAATGGTTACAATTACATACATACAGGCAATGCACTTACATATACAGTACAACGCCGTTAAACCAAGCTCGGTTAAACCAAACGATCAGTTAATCCAAACTTTTTTCGGGGGGGCCCGCAAAATACTACCATTTATCATATAAAAAGGTTGGTTAAACCAAATTCGGTTAATCCAAATTATCGGTTAATCCAAGCAAAATTGTCAAGCCCCAGGCCACTTCCAGTACGTTAAACCAAACTTTCATGTGGATATAAGGTCATCTGAGAACCACCAACTTTTTAAATATGATAAATGGTACTATTTTGCCGAGATGCAGAAAAAAGTTTGGATTAACCGATCGTTTGGTTTAACTGAGCTTGGTTTAACGGGGTTATACTGTATATACATAAAAAAACAATAATCAAAGTGTCCACATATATTATATATTATATTTATAATGCACCCACATTTTTGGCAAAGCCAAGTCAAAGTCGAAGCCAAAGCTCGATTAAACCAATGATCGGTTAATCCAAACAAATTTCTAGGGTCCCTTCAACTTTGGTTTAACGGGGTTATACTGTACATACACAGGTTAGATTCAACAACCATACAGCGCACAGCTTGTACAGGATCCTGGTCACAGCAACCAGTGTCATGGGGGTGATAACAATAGGAAACATTGCACCTATAGCAGCATTCAAACCCACACGTCTTGCCATATCAAGGCTATCCTGCTACCCATTACACCACTGAGGCTCCCCGACGCAATTACCTATTCCAACCTGCCTGTGTCTATCACTCCTTGCCTGAGAGGTCAGTGCAAACTCCTACAAACAAATCAAAATCACAATGTTGCTTTAATTTCATCACTGCATTAATACTTATTTGGGCCAGTCTCTTGTTATTACTATCACATTGTAAAAATATACGGATTTTCGGTTAAGAATTAGATATTGGCAGAGAGCATTATTATTCTTGGGTGAAGGAGTGGGGACGATGTTATACAAACTAAAAGTAATAATATCCCACTCCCATTATGACATGATATAAGCTGTGTGCAATATATGTTCATATATTATGCCTGAGATTAATGAAGAGATGTTCCTATATAAGAGGCAGTACATGATTGTTGAAATGTTTCTCTATGCATCTATAAAGAGTGCAAATGGAGAAAAGACCCTTTTAACAAAGATCTATTGTAACTGTATGCAGCTATCTGTCCCTACGTGACCACTGGGTGTGCACACCAGCCTAATTTGCATATACACACAGGGCACCACCTGCAGCTGGGTTGAGTGACAGCCACCCCTACTGGGGGAGGGCGCCACCCACCCAGACTGTGGAGGTGCCTGATTGGCTGGCTGTGGACTGCCCAGTCACCTGCACCCCATTGGCCCTCTGACCACACTAGCCTCAAACCTGAGATCATTATTCTAGACTCTGCTTCAGACACACTGAAGAGAGATCACTCTACTCCTGGCTCTTGAGTGAGACACCCCTACTCTTGAGCAGGAATCCCAGACACTTTGTCTGATGCTATCAAAATCCATCTATTCCAATTGAGTGTGTACACAGCCATAGGACTCCTGTCCCATGGGCTGTAGGCACTGCTTTCTATACAGGCTAAAGTGGTAATGAGATTTTATGTGGCTAGAAGGTAAGGGGTGTGGATGCGAGGTCACTGGTAGGTGGACAGGAGTTGGTGTTATTAAAGCACAACTTCTCCACTGTTTATCTGTGTGACTTGGCTTCATTCTTCCTTAGCATTGGTTAATGAGTTGATAGATAAGTGATATGAAGGGGAGAGTTTCTGTAGTATTATCTGGTGTCCCTAACGTAGCCGGGCATTCAGTAATATTATAACATGATATAATGATTTCATTCATTGCCCTAGTTGCAGACATTTAATGCCTGATACACTTTCTAAGATGCATTAAGATATTTAAAAGTGTTAACAGTTCGGACATTTTACTTTTATTTATATTACAGTAAAACCTCTCTATATCGACCGACCTTGGGACCGACTTTAAGTGGGCCATTTAGGGAGGTGGTCGGCTTGGGAATTATAATATGGTTACAATGGTATTGTTGGGACCCAAAATAAAGCGATCGATATAGGGGAGTGGTTGATCTGTGGAGGTGGTCGGTTAGGGAGGTTTTACTGTACTTTGAATGTGCTGTAATTTTGACTTGCAAGGACAGTGTAACATTCAAAGAATGTATTGGTATTGTTCCTTGTCCCAACTCTATACGCAGAGATCGTGGAGTATTACTATTAGATCAGTTCAGTTAGAACTGGACATATTACAAAGTACTTCCGGTACAAAGGCACTAGTGTCGTAAGCTGCGAACGGTACGATACCTTGAATGGCACAGAAAACGGCTGCGCCCGTCGGAGATGGCACAATGAAATATCAAGTGTATGTGTCATATACAGGTACACAATACCTGCTTTCAACCCATATTCATCTATACTACTTACACACGAATGTATACATAGATATATATCTGCCTTTCCCGTGACCTCGACCAGACTGGGTGGCCGAATGAGTAGACCGTTATACCCCTGTCACACTATGACGTAACGAGCGAAGGTGAGCCTAACGTGGTCATTTTTCGTCATTACGTTGACGTACGTTGGGTTATGTTATGATGACGTCAGAATGATGTTAGACTGACGTCGAGCTATGTCACATTACGTCGTGTTACGTCGAGTTACGTCAAGGTTTTGGACATGTTCAAAACTTTTGACGTACCTCAAACGTAAGGGTTTACATTCGCCGTACGTTCTTTACACATTCAGCGAACGTCAATGACGTTAAACGGACGTTAGTCAAACGCTGCTCACTACGTTCAACTATGTTCCACTACATTGACCCACATTAAACCGGGTGGAAATGTCCATGCGGCGTAATGGGAACATCAGGAGAACGTCAGGAGAACGTCAGGAGAACGTCAGGAGAATGTCAGGAGAACGTACGTTCAATGTATGTTCAACGTTTCACCACCGTGTCATGACATATGTAATGTCACGTAACGTTCTTCTGGCGATGGAATAACGTTCATAACGTTCCCGGAGCGCAATGACGTTGTCCTCTCTCGTTGAATGACGCTATCACTACGCTTTACCGCCGTTACTCTCTCGTCCACTATGCTGCATCCACGTTCAACTTGTGCCCAAATTTGCATACTACGCTGAGAAGTTCGACGTTTTTCACGTTCTCCCTATGCTGATGTCATTACGTCGTAGTGTGACAGGGCCATTAGTCTCATGTTTTGGGAGATCGGGAGATCCGAACCCATGAGTTTGTGGGTTCGAATCCTGGTCGAGTCAAACCAATGACTTAAAAATTGATACTCGTCACTTCCTAGCCTGCCAGTATATGTCTTTCTTGAGATCTCTCCTTCGATTTGACTGAGGCATTGGACCCGAGAACCTGCCGCGTGGGGCTACGAACCGCTCAGTCCCGCTTATGTTTCTCACGCATGCGCGGTGATATCAGCGCAGCTGGCCTGGCGGTGCTGTGGCGCCGGAAGTCTGGCGGCGCTTTGCGCATGCGTGTTCTGGTGGTCCGTCTGGTTCCGAACTCCGCCCGGCGCGCACCGATGAACATTGGTGCCGTGTACGGGCCCTCGCCGCCCGCCGCCCGCCGCCCGCTGACACTCCGCGCCGGACAATGGCTGGTCCCCGGAGCCGGGCGGGGGCGGACCGGCCAGAGGGGACGGGTGGGGGTGCGGGCCGATGGGGACCGGAGGGGGGGGGGGGGGTACGCCCGTAGGGGTCCCGGCGGGGACGGGTGGGGGGGGGGGGGGGGGGCGCGGTGGCCTCCTGCCACGTTTATCATCGGCCGACCACCACTCACATGGTAATGGGGCGGACATGCCAGAAACCAACAGCCTCCCCACTATGTGGCGCTTTTTGTTAAAAAAATAATTAAATTAAGAAAAAGAAAAAAAATGGAGAAGGAGGGAAGACATTTTGTCAAGGGAAGTAAATCTACATTTTGTCCATGAAATATTTCAGTCCCAAAAGCGTATTTCCTGAATGAAAATATATTTTCTAGATGAGAACATACTTTAGTCAATGAAAGTGCATTTCACCCACAAGTTGAGATTTCATGTATGAAAGTGGCTTTTATGTATGAAAGTGCATTTCATGTATAAATGTGTTTTTATGGAGTAAAGGTTATTTCATGTACACAAAAAAATGCATGTTGTGTACAACATCGCCTTTTGTCCATGAATAATTTTGTGAATAATAGAATAGTGAAGCCCCGTTATAACGCGCTGTGATTCAACGTGAATTCTGATATAAGGCAATGATTCATCGGACCCCAAATTCCTTAATTCAAACGTAATTAAATAAACTCAACCCTGATTTAGTACAACCCCGCTGTTTTCATGGGTTACATTTGATGGACCCCAACGATCACATTATAACAGGGGTTCACTGTATGTCTTATGTACGAACTCGTATTTAATCCAAGAAATGGTATTTCATGAACCAAAATGTGTACACTGTCATAATCCTATATAGTGCTGCCCTACCGGAATACTGTGTGCATGACCTACTATCCCACTCAGTCGCGTTATCCTGATACTGGCCCTAAACAGTCCTTGCTCTATCCCAGGAATGCAAAGCACCCAAAAAGTGACACGAATAAATTCGGTAAATCTTTGGTTTGACTCGGTCAGGGACCACAACTTGCCGCATTCGAAGCGCAAGCTCTAGCTACTCGGCTATCACGTCCAGTCAGGAACCTAGTGCATTGGCTGGTGATTCCCGACGTTTTCTAATGCCGGCCGCCAGGAGTCGGTGACCCTAGTTGAGTCGAGTGTGTGAGTCTTAAAAGTTGCTATAAGTCTTCCAGGCATAATCAATATCATAATGGGCACCCGGTGCCCACTGCAGGGCCGTGGTACTAGTAGTTCACCCCATCACCAGCCAGCCAGTGAACACCCACGTTACTAGTAGTTCACCAAGTGACCTGTGTTACTAGTAGTTCATCCCAACACCAGCCAGCCAGTGGACACCCATGTTACTAGTAGTTCACCAAGTGACCTGTGTTACTAGTAGTTCATCCCAACACCAGCCAGCCAGTGAACACGCACGTTACTAGTAGTTCACCAAGTGACCTGTGTTACTAGTAGTTCACCCCATCACCAGCCAGCCAGTGAACACCCACGTTACTAGTAGTTCACCAAGTGACCTGTGTTACTAGTAGTTCATCCCAACACCAGCCAGCCAGTGAACACCCATGTTACTAGTAGTTCAGCAAGTGGCATGTGTTACTAGTAGTTCACCCCATCACCAGCCAGCCAGTGAACACCCACGTTACTAGTAGTTCACCAAGTAACCTGTGTCACTAGTAGTTCAGCCCATGACCAGCCAGCCATGAGACCAGCATTACTACTAGTTCACAAAGTGACCTGTGTTACTAGTAGTTCAGCCCATGACCAGCCAGCCATGAGACCAGCATTACTAGTAGTTCAGCAAGTGGCCTGTGTTACTAGTAGTTCAGCCCATGACCAGCCAGCCATGAGACCAGCATTACTAGTAGTTCACCAAGTGGCTTGTGTTACTAGTAGTTCACCCCATGACACGCCAGCCATTAGAGACCTGTGTTTCTAGTAATTCACTGGATGACCTGCATTACTAGTAGTTCACCCCATGACCAACCAGCCATTAGAGACCTGTGTTAGTAGTAATTCACTGGATGAACTGCGTTACTAGTAGTTTTCCCCATGACCAACCATCCATGACACTCACATTACTCCTATTAATTCACCAAATGTCCTGTGGTACTAGTACTTCACCCATAACCAGCCAACCATAGAACTGCACTACTAATAATTCACCAAATGACCTGCATTACTAGTAGTTCACCCGATGACAAGCCATCCATTGGAAACCCGCGTTACTAGTAGTTCCCCAAATGACCTGCACTACTAGTAGTTCACCCCATAACCAGCCAGCCATTAGATACCTGCGTTACTAGTAATTCACTGGATGACCTGTGTTACTAATACTAATATGTTACTAATATGACCTGAGATGTAGGACGTAACATTCCAACAACCAACCAACCTCCATTCTTTCTCTCTTCCCTCCCCTCTCTTCCCTCCCCTATCTTCCCCCCTCTGCCTCCAGCTCCTCTCTCCCCTCCACCCCTCCTCTCCTTCCCATCTCTTTCCTTCTTTCTTCCCCCTCCCGCTCCTCTCTCCCCTCTTCTCTCCCTCTCCCCTCCATTCCCTCTCTTTCCCTCCTTCCCCCCCCCCATCCGCCCCGCTCTCCCTCCACTCCTATATGTCCATCTAACTCCACGGATCTGACTTTGACACCACTGCCCACCCTTCCCCACGGCCCATCCCACCCGGTGAGTTGGGTGCAGCTGCCTTGTGAGTCCGGTGAAGGAGGGACGACACATTGGGACAGGGGTGCAGAGGGCGTTAGGAGAGTTGGCACCGGGAGACACTCCTGGCGCCCCCTGTCGGAGAAGGGGGTGAAACCACAGCACACACCTGGTGCAGCTATTGAACCGCAGATCTGGCAGCATATAAGGTGAATGTAAGCAGGACCTGAGTGTGTGTGTGGGGGGGGGGGGGGGGATCGGATCTCCTTGATGGCGAAAATTGAGTTGGTGTTTTTTGGTGTGGTCTTTAAAAAAAAAAAAAATGTTAATTAGTATTGTACATTAGTTGATTAAGCAGGGGTACCGCCTTGGGACAGTCCGCACTCATGGCGACCTTATAGAGCTACACCACTTGGAGATTAGGGTATCGGCACCATGACTCAATTTGCCACTCAGTCACAGCATCCTGGTACTCAGCTAACCGATTGTTGCCCTATCCTAGTAATGCCGAGTGCCAGGCAAGGTGGTAACAAGCATCAATTTGATATGTCTCGCCTGGGAGTAAAACTGCCGACCTTCCGCATGGGAAGCCTGCGCTCTATGGTGTTCGGCCACCACGTCCAGTGCACTAAGAACACGAAGAACACAAAGTACAAGAAGAACCTGAAGAACCTAAAGAACAAGAAGAATCTAAATAACAAGAAGAACCTGAAGAACAAGAACAAGAAGAAAAAGAACAAGAAGAAAAAGAACAAGAAGAAAAAGAACATGAAGAACAAGAACATGAAGAACAAGAACAACAAGAAGAACAAGAACAAGAAGAACAAGGAGAACAAGAAGAACAAGAAGGAGAGGAACCTGATAACAAGACAAACAAGATCAAGAAGAACAAGAACAAGAAGAACAAGAACAAGGAGAACAAGAAGAACAAGAACAAGGAGAACAAGAACAAGAAGAACAACAAGAAGAACAAAATTGATTGGTTGGTTGTTGGAGTTTTAGGTCCCAGTAACATCTGACATCATATCAGAACGGGATGAAGAACAAGCAGAACAAGAACAAGAAGAGGATCAAGAAGAACAAAAAGAACAAGAAGAACAAGAAGAGGAACAAGAATAAGCACATGAAGAACAAAAACAACAAAAACAAAGAGAAGCAAAAAGTTAAACTTCACAGAGCTTCCGGTCTTCAGAGAGCGCCTGAACTGAAGCCGGCTCTATTCACCACCGCCCCACCCCGTGTGCGGCAGACTGGTGAATGCGTATTTACAAGCAACATTAGCTCCTCTTACGGCCATATTGATTAAACCCCACGCCGCATCGCCGCACTCTCATACCAGTAATGCACACCCGCAATGTGCTCACCAGCAAAGGTCACCCCCCCCCGGAGGTCATCCAAAGGTCACCCAAGGTCAAATCCAACTGAGGCAGCAATATCCGGAAGAACCCGTTTCACTAATAGATCATATGAAGAGAGAACCGAAGATTCCCGCAATTCTTTTTTTAACGCGTAACTAAAGCCATGTAAGTTCACTCCGCTTATAAGAATTGACACCCCTACTGGGTTTTATGGTTTCCCATCGCTATACTTCGTCGTCTACATAACTCCGTGGAACCAGTTTCTCTGACCACCTTAAAGTTACATGGTCCGATGGCTTTGAGATTCTGCCATGTCTTAAAGGATATTAGATTCATCATTATAAATTACTAACACCACTTTGAAGTAATTTTTTGTTCACAAGTGTTTATTCATCTGAACAAGTATAGTGTCAGCGCCGGAGCACTGGTCTTCCAGCCGTTTTACTTTTGGTATATAAACTGGAAAACTGAAAACACCACAGTATTCTGCAGGAGCAGGTTCTGTTAAATTGACTTCTAAGCAGCAACAAATGCTTAAAGCTGCATAGTCCGATGAAAGCATCAAATTTTCAAAATCAAAACAATTATCTACATTTGATTCTATATATTGTACTTAGATGTTTGTTTGTTTGTTTGTTGTTGTTGTTTTACGTCCTAGCAACATCTAAGGTCATATCAGGACGGGTACTTAGATACTGGTGCACTTATTAAAGATTTGTCGCCACATATTTGTTTGTTTGTTGTTTTACGTCCTAGCAACATCTAAGGTCATATCAGGACGGGTACCGACTTGTGACACTGCGCACTCATGGCGACTTTATAGCACTGTCCCACTGGGAAACCAGGCCACTGGCACCATGACCTGGTATCCCACTCAGTCACATTATCCTGACACTGAGCACACCAGTCCTTGCCCTATCCTAATAATGCAGAGCACCTGGCTAGAAAGCGACACATATCAATTTTGAAGTCATTGGTTTGACTCGACCAGGGTTCGAACCCACGACCCCACGACCTAGCAACATGGAAGACGGACGCTCTAACTCATTCGGCTATCGCATTATAGAATGGAATACTGGCAATTTAACAGAACCTGTTACTGCAGAAGCCTTTAGTATCAGAGTATTGGCGTGCTTGCCAAAATTAACTTGGCACGTTTTCACTTCAAATAGCTCAAAAGATAACCATTGAAAATAAAAGTTACTTCAAACTAAAGTAAAATAAGGTAGATTATACCGATTAACCTGATAATATTTATCTCATAAAATGACAGAAACTGAAAACCATCAGACTGTGCAACTTTAATTAGCACACCATTATCTAAAGCCCCAGTCACACATCCCCGACGAGCCCCGGATTTTTAGCCGGACCACCCCCGGACCACTCCCCCGGACCACCCCGGATTAAATCGCTATTTTTGGTTGTTTTTGCCTCGCTCTCACGCCTACCCGGATGAGCCACAATCCACAGCCACAGATTAGTCCCGGATCAGCCCAGGACAACCCCCGGACAACCCCCGGACAACCCCCGGACTACTCCCGGAGTATAAAATGACCCAGACTGCCTCGGACAAGACACGGATGATCCCCGGACAACCCGGATGAGTCATGGATCACACACGGATTATGCCAGTTAACCCCGGATTTCAATATTCCCCGGATCACCCCGGATGTTTTAAACATTTTAAAACATCCGGGGGCCAACCCCGGATGAGGCCAGTCCAGCCATGGATCACCAAGGACCAGCCACGTATGAGCCACGGATCACGCCGGATCGCCACGAACCACACCGGATCATGGTCCGGGGCTTGTCCGGCCCCTACTCCGGGTAGGTGTGACTGGGGCTTTAGTTGGATAGATGATCAAATGTAGATCAGTATAAAGGGTGACCAAATTCGACGCTTTAACCGAATTATGCAGCTTTAATACCCCCATCACACCAAAGTAGTAGTTCTTACCACGTTTTTGAAAATGTTGCCGAACAGGCTCAAACTGTGTGCGAACAGAGTGAACATAGTAGCAACGTTTTACCAACTTTTTAGGAACTGCATGGACGGGCAAGGACGGAACGGTGCTCTAGAACTTTGAGCATGTTCAAAATGTTCTACCCCATTTTAGAACAGGGTCGGATGTTTTGAGAACCACTTTGGTGTGATGGGGGTATTATCAGCATCACCATAAAGCGCCTGTCACACCTCGCCGGATTGAGGAAACGGAAAGAAACCGAAAAAAGTCTGTTGATATCAGGCAAAGACCGGTTTGTGTCCGTTGCATATCCGGTCCAATCCGTTACAAGTTTTGAACATGCCAAAAACTTGGAACGGATGCTGCCGGATTGACCTGTACGGTTCTTTTCCCCTTTGAGTTTGTTTCTTCCGTTGGCTATCCGTTCATGTCCGTTTCATGTCCGTTCGTCCGGCAGCCTTTGACCCAATATCGCAACATTTTGACACATTTTAATACATTTTGATACTTAAGGTGCGGACAGACAGGACGCGTGCGTCGGGCGTGCGTAAAGTACAAGTGTGTGTCATGCGGTTCTCACGCGTAAATAGCGAACACACTGGACGCGTCTGCCACGCGTCATATTTCTCATGAAGACTGCTTCCTCTGTGTCTGTGTGTGTGTATGTGTGTGTGTCTCTGTGTGTGTGTCTCTGTGTTGTGTCTCTGTATGTGTCTGTGTCTCTGTTGTGGTGTGTGTGTCTGTGTGTGTATCTCTGTGTCTGTGTGTGTGTGTCTCTGTGTTTGTGTGTGTGTGTCTGTGTGTGTGTGTCTCTGTGTCTGTGTTTGTGTCTCTGTGTTGTGTCTCTGTGTGTCTCTGTGTATTTGTGTCTCTGTTGCTGTGTGTGTATGTGTGTGTACCTCTGTGTCTGTGTGTGTGTCTCTGTGTTTCTGTGTGTGTGTCTCTGCGTGTGTGTCTGTGTCTCTGTGTGTGTCTGTGTGTTGTGTCTCTGTGTGTGTCTGTGTCTCTATCTGTGCATGTGTGTGTCTCTGTGTCTGTGTGTGTCTGTGTGTGTCTGAGTGTGTGTGTGTCTGTGTGTGTGTGTCTGTGTGTGTGTCTCTGTGTCTGTGTCTCCTTGTCTCTGTGTGTGTATCTGTGTCTGTGTGTGTCTCTGTGTGTGTCTCTGTGTGTATATGTGTCTGTGTGTGTCTCTTTGTCAGACACACACAGACACAGAGTCACACACAAAGACACACACAGAGACACACACAGAGACACAGACACACACATAGAGACACACACAGAGACACAGAGTCACACACAGAAACACACACAGAAACACACACAGACACACACATAGAGACACATACAGAGACACAGAGTCACACACACAGACACACACAGAGTCACACATATAGAGACACAGAGACACACAGAGAGACACACACAAAGACATAGAGACACAGACACAGAGACACACACACAGACACAGAGATACACACACAGACACACACAGATATGCAGAGACACACACAGAGACACACACAGAGACACACACAGAGACACACACACAGACACATACAGAGACACACACAGAGACACACATACACACACAGAGACAAAGAGACACACACACAGAGACACATACAGATACCGACACAAAGACACACACATACACAGAGACACACACACAGACACCGAGACACACACACAGAGACACACACATAGAGACACAGAGACACACACATAGACACACACACAGACACACACAGAGACACACATACAGACACACACAGACACAGAGACACACATACAGACACAGAGACACACACATCGAGACACAGAGAAACACACAGAGACACACACAGAGACACACACATAGACACAGAGACACACATACAGACACAGAGACACACACACAGACACAGAGACAGACACAGAGACACACACATAGACACACACAGACACACACACAGACACAGAGACACACACACAGAGACACACACATAGAGAAACAGAGACACACACATAGACACACACACAGACACACACACAGACACAGAGACACACATACAGTCACAGAGACACACACATCGAGACACAGAGAAACACACAGAGAAACACACAGACACACCCACAGACACACACACAGACACACACACAGAGACACACACAGACACAGAGACACACGCAAAGTCAGGCAAAGTCAGGCAAAGTCAGGCAAAGTCGGGCAAAGTCAGGCAAAGTCAGGCAAAGTCGGGCAAAGTCGGGCAAAGTCGGGCAAAAGCCAAGCGTTACCACGCGTCAAGCGTAAATAATCGCTCCAAAAGCGATCCGTGACGCACGCGTGACGCACGCGCGACAAACGCACGCGCCAGTGTGTTCGGGTTCTCTTTATTACATACGTTTTGATTTTTTACGCACGCGCGACGCTTGACGCACGCGCGAGATACGCGTCCGGTGTGTTCGCAGCTTTATGATGCCCGAACACCACCGGACTAGACAATTCTGTCCGTTGCTCAATCTGGTGATGTGTGATGGGGGCTTTATCCAGTGCCTTCATATCGGACAGGATGGACGAGTTGCAACAGCGTCCGGCTTCAATGCGGGAGGTCGTTTGTTCGGTCCAACGGACAAATTAGGCCAAAGACTTACAAACATTTATACTTGTTGCTATCAAGTATTTGACTTTTGAGTATTGGCTCATGCAAACTAAGATCGAACGAGGTCTACCTTTGTTGTGGCTATTATCGCTCACCTGACTGACCCCCCCTGCCCCCCGTTCTGCCCCCCCCCCCCCCTTCTGCCCCCGCC
Source organism: Branchipolynoe longqiensis (assembly GCA_030323885.1). Classification (NCBI taxonomy): domain Eukaryota; kingdom Metazoa; phylum Annelida; class Polychaeta; order Phyllodocida; family Polynoidae; genus Branchipolynoe; species Branchipolynoe longqiensis. Next base: position 51,205,737 of record CM059192.1, read on the forward strand.
GTCCCCCCGCCCCCTCTCTCTACCCCATCTCTCCCCTCTCTCCCCCCCCCTCTCTCCCCCTCTCTCTCCCCCCTCACTCCCCCTGCCCCCCCTCACTCTCTCTGTCTCTTCGATAATAGAGGCACAGTAATGATAGTATTCGAACACTCACCGGCAAGAGTCTGTCATGACTAGTCGAAGGCATGGTGCTAAGACTCCGCTTGGAGAGTAGTGCGTGACACTTGATGTTCGGTAATTTTCCACAATTCCCTGACACTGTGGCAGTGTTAAGGCCATACAAGAAATAAATCGCTGTGTTTTCACGGAAAACCACTCCTCGTGCATGCCTACAAACGGCCACCAACCATCATTGGGAGCGAGAAATATGGAATAACTTTTAAATACAGTTGGTAATATACAGTTAAAATGTGTGAAATTATTCAACCATATGAAATATGAAATATATATATAATATATATAATATATATATATATATATATCAGGAATGAAAGTGGTCTCTGGGAAAAAAAGCAGAACTGCGGATATTCTCCAATAGGTTTAGCATTGTCAGGGAATCGGGGAAAATTACCAGAAGTCGGGTTTCATATATATATATGCTGGTAGTGCTTCGCCGTTTGAAGCATGTATTAGTAGTATATGCTGATAGTGCTGCACCATTTGCAGCAAGTATTAGTAGTATACGCTGATAGTGCTGCACCGTTTGAAGCATGTATTAGTAGTATATGCTGATAGTGCTGCACCATTTGCAGCAAGTATTAGTAGTATACGCTGATAGTGATGCACCGTTTGAAGCATGTATTAGTAGTATATGCTGATAGTGCTGCGCCATTTGCAGCAAGTATTAGTAGTATACGCTGATAGTGATGCACCGTTTGAAGCATGTATTAGTAGTATATGCTGATAGTGCTGCGCCGTTTGAAGCAAGTATTAGTAGTATACGCTGATAGTGCTGCGGGATTGCAGTAGGGGCCTACAGGAAGAATCCGCGAAATCCACGAAATTGTGGAGGTCTTTCATCCCTGATATATAATGCATAACGTATTATGCTAGTATAAATGTACTGAAGGTAATCTCTAGTTATCCAGGCCTTTCTATACCAACTTACACCAAACTGCAGCAGTGGCGCCACCATCCGCCCACCTCTCCTCCTACTGCGCTAGCCCCTGTGTCAGTCGCAACGGAGGATATATGAAATTATCAGGATATATTAGTAGGTACTCCAAAGTGATTTCTATTTTCAACAGGTCAGTATTACATCTTATATATCTGTACAGATCTTTTAAATTGGATCTCAATGATATAAAAATCATTTAGATCAATTGAATAGCTGCAAAGTTATGAGTGTTTAAAGATTGATTTTTTTGCCCCGATTTGTGCACATTTCCAAATTAGCCAAATCTTGGATTTTAGGGTCCCACCTGGAAGCTATTTTGCATATGATCTGTCCAATATTAAAGAATCTCATTCTCTATAGTACAAATAAGAAGCTCAATTTTGTACAGACCATCACTGTTAGTATTCTTTCTGAAATTTCATGTCAAACTTGCTAAATTTCTTAATTTCCAGCAACCACTAATAATAAATTCAGTAAAATATAGAAAAATAGCATAACTCCCATTCTACTTGTCCTATCACAGCAATCGTTATACCAAAATAACCAGAATCAAAAACTCTACATGATGACATCATTTTCTAACTGATCAGAGAAAGAAAGACAACATTCACTTTTAAGCATCGCGAGCTGACAATAGCCACATTCTTGCAGCAGTCACTTCTCAGACCAACCTTGATGCGCATGATATAAATCTCAACCAAATATTGTTCTGGTTAGGTAGAGGAAGACTTAAGCTTTCTGATGATATAATTTTCAAAACGATCCTGATCAATTTTCAAGGAGGATTAATGTCTTAATGTTTTCACTCCTTCAGTTCAATCAAATTTCCCACTCAGAAACACTCATGCTTGATATGCTAATGAAGCCTAGATTCTTCTCTGTCTTTTTTTGGTGGTTATTTTTAGCTCAGGTCAATGTACTCACCAAGCCATCAAGTTTAGGGAAGGGAGTAGCTCAGACTGGATGAAAACAAAATCGGCAAGCATGCTCAGAGCTGCCGATGGTACCCGCCAACAAGTGTCCATTGACTGTGATTTATTTCATAATGATAATTAAAAATCACCACCTTAAAAGACAAAAGAACAAGCTTTAATTTGATATAATTTTTATTTCAAACCAAGCAGAATTAGTGGAGATTCAAGCCTTTTTAAAACGGTTAAAATAGGTCAAATTTCACGCTGCGAACACCGTATACGCCCACTTTGGAGTACCTAATATTAGAAATCTAACAGTTAAAAATTGAATTATATGATTACCGTGCTGGTTGCACGGTATATCAGCAAATCACTATAAATCTAACAGGACCGATGCCCATACTAATATGACCTCAGATATTGCTAGCACGTGAAACTTGAATAAATCAATTAACCACTCACCTTGAGATACCTTCCTATTAATCCGACAATTCACCTCCTCCCCTCGACCCCCCTACCCCACATCCCTTCCCTCTCCTCCCCTCCCTCTCCTCCCCTCCTTTCCCCTGGCACCCTTTTGCCCTCAATCACCCACCTGATACGAAACCACCAAATGCCGAGCATCTGATGAGATAGAACAGGCGTGGCGAGGGGGGAGAGGAGGGGCGGGGGGGGGGGGGGGGGGAGGGGAGGGGGGGAGGGGAGGGGGGGGGAGGGGAGGGGAGGGGAGGGGAGGGAGAGGGGAAGGGGGTGAGGGGAGGGGAGGAGGGAAGGGAGGATGGGAGGGGAGGAGAGGGGAGGAGAGGGGAGGGTGGGGAAGGGAGGGGAGGATGTTTGTTTGTTTGTTGTTGTTTTATGTCCTAGCAACATCTAAGGTCATATCAGGACGGGTACCCACTTGTGACAGTGCGCACTCATGGCGACTTTATAGTCCCATTGGGAAACCAGGCCATCGGCACCATGACCTGGTATCCCACTCAGTCACATTATCCTGACACTGAGCACATTAGTCCTTGCCCAGTCCTAATACTACTGAGTGCCTGGCTAGGAAGTGACAAGTATCAATTTTTAAGTCATTGGTTTCACTTGACCAGGGTTCAAACCCACGACCCCACGATCTACCAGCACGGGAGACGGACGTTCTAACTCATTCGACCACCCCGTCTGGTGAGAGGGGAGGAAGGCGGGATGGGTAGGAGTGATAAGAAAATGGAGGGCGTTGAGAAAGAGGAAGGAAAGTAAGAGAGGACAGTGGGAGAAAGGGGAGAAAGGGGAGAAAGGGGAGAAAGGGAAGAGTTAATGAGAAAGGAGAGGAGAATTAGAATGGGGAGGAGTGACAAAGGAAAGGGGGAAAGAGAAAGGAAAGGGGGGGGGGAAGAAACGAAAGGGGAGGGGGACGAAAGGAGAGATGGGGTGAGAAGGGAGATAGGGTGGGAGAAACTGGAAGGGGATAGAGTGTGAGAAATAGGGAGGAGTAAAAATGGGAGTGGGGAGTGAGAAAGGGATGAACATGAGGAGAGGGAATAAGAAAGGATCGAGAGAGTTTTTTTTTTTTTTTAAATGGAAGGGTGAGTAAGAAGAGGGGTGGGTGAGAAAAGCGGATTGAGTGAGCAGAATAAGGGCTGAGGTGTAAAGTAACACCATGGTGAGCGGGTAGGGTGCCACTGCCAACAGCTCGATGACAACACCAATGGGTGGTCGATGGGGTTCAACGCGATATGCGCCTCTCAGGTGGACATCGCGCAAAGGCCGCGGCCACCTGGTGGCAATTATGGGAACCCTGGCGCTCATCTTACTCGAACATGAAACGTCAGCAATTCCCGAGAAGGTAGAGAGACCACCCACATAATTGAGTTTCAAATATTAAATTGAACAAATCTGTTGTGTATAAGGTTAGAGGAAGGAAGACCAGAGTAAGTTAGATAGTTACCTTGTGTGTGTGTGTGTGTGTGTGTGTGTGTGCGTGTGCGTGTGTGTGTGTGTGGTTGAGTGATGTCATTTTGGCGAAGATGTAATGGTGATTTGTGCGTAGTGTTGCCGAGAATTACTTACTTGACCTCTGACCGTGGAGCAATCACGAATCTACTCACCTCACATTCCTCCACCGGGCCTACTAGATGAGCGGGACATAACTCAGACGATAGAGTGTCCACCTGTGAAGGTGTATGTCATTGGTTTCCACCAAAGAAATGTGTCAGAATGACCATATGTTTGACGTCCAATAGCCGATGATAAAAATCAATGTGCTCTAGAGGCGTCATTAAATAAAACAAGCTTTACTGTATATCCGGTCTAGCTGCCTGACATTGGCAGGACCATCTCAAATGATAACTAGTACTACCCTTCGAGAACCTTCCTATTTATTACAGCCACACACCCACACCCACACCCACAACAACATCCGGGCATTCATATTGAGGAGAGCAGGACTATACCACCTCATATAGCTTATAAAAGCGGCATACTCCTATGAAAACATCAACTTTTCAAAACCAAGACAATTATCTACATTTGATCCTCCCTCCCTCTCTCCCTCCCTCTCCCTCCCTCTCTTCCTCCCTCCCTCTCTCCATCCCTCCCTCTCTTCCTCTCTCCATCCCTCCCACTCTCCACCCCTCCCTCTCTTCCTCCCTCTTTCTCTCCCTCCCCCTCACTCTCTCCCTCTCTCCCTCTTCTCTCCATCCTTTAACATTAGAGATATCTCAAGTGAAAACATGCACTGGCCTCTCTGAACATCTAAAACATGCACACTTAATTTCGGTGTGCATGTCGAAATGCTGGAAATCATAGGTTTGAGCAGTGGCAGGTTATATTCCCTTGTGCAGCAATAAATGCTTAATAAATGCATGAGTATTTAAAATTGGTGTATCTAGATTTAATCAAACTTGATGCATGGGACAGCAAACTACGGGACTATGCAGCTTTAAGCCATTTCCATTGAAACAAGTGTTGTGGCACCCGAACACATTGACTAAACCTCAACGTGATTGGTTAAAACCCAGAATTATCACAGTGCTATCAGAACTGCACCTTAGTGGGGGCAGCACTATAAAGTCGACAACATATGCGCACTTCCACCATTCACAAGTCAGTGTCCATCCAGATGTGAACTCATATGTTGCTAGAATGGCAAACCCCAATCACTTGGTGGCGTCCTGGTTACTCATGGACACCGCGCAAAGCATTGCGGGATCGGTGTTGGAATGCGGTCATGAAAAAAAAGGTAAAAGTGTCTTGATGGAAATGTGGGGGTCTGACACAAACGGACATCAAAGCAACTTGCAGCATCGGCACAGTCAGCCTCTGAACACTACCCCACATCACCACCAGGTGTCGCCTCTCTGAACTTCTATATAAAAGGGACCCTAGAAGAGTGCTGACTGGTGTCACACATGGAGGTATCCCACTACCCCATGCACCACCAGGTGTCGCCTCTCTGAACATCTATATAAAGGGGGTTGTAGAAGAGTGTTGAATGGTGTCACACACCGTGGTATCCCACTACCCCGTGCACCACCAGGTGTCGCCTCTCTGAACATCTATATAAAGGGGGTTGTAGAAGAGTGTTGACTAGTATCACACACAGAGGTATCCCATTACCCCGTGCACCACCAGGTGTCGCCTCTATGAACAGCTTTATAAAAGGGGGTTGTAGAAGAGAACTGATAGTGTAACACATGGAGGTATCCCACTACCCCGTGCACCACCAGGTGTCGCCTCTCTGAACATCTATATAAAAGGGGGTTGTAGAAGAGTGTTGACTAGTGTCACACACCATGGCATCCCACTACCCCGTGCACCACCAGCTGTCGCCTCTCTGAACATCTATATAAAAGGGGGTTGTAGAAGAGTACTGACTAGTGTCACACACAGAGGTATCCCACTACCCCATGCACCACCAGGTGTCGCCTCTATGAACATCTATATAAAAGGGGTTGTAGAAGAGTGCTGACTAGTGTCACACACCATGGTATCCCACTACCCCATGCACCACCAGGTGTCGCCTCTATGAACATCTATATAAAAGGGGGTTGTAGAAGAGTACTGACTAGTGTCACACACAGAGGTATCCCATTACCCCGTGCACCACCAGGTGTTGCCTCTATGAACATCTATATAAAAGGGACCCTAGAAGAGTCCTGACTAGTGTCACACACAGTGGTATCCCACTACCCCATGCACCACCAGGTGTCACCTCTATGAACATCTATATAAAAGGGGTTGTAGAAGAGTGCTGATAGTGTAACACACCGTGGTATCCCACTACCCCGTTCACCACCAAATGTCGCCTCTCTGAACATCTATATAAAATGGGGTCATAGAAGAGTGTTGACTAGTGTCACACACACAGGTATCCCACTTCCCTGTGCACCACCAGGTGTCGCCTCTATGAACATCTATGTAAAAGGGGGTTATAGAAGAGTACTGACTAGTGTCACACATGGAGGCATCCCACTACCCCGTGCACCACCAGGTGTCGCCTCTATGAACATCTATATAAAAGGGGGTTATAGAAGAGTGCTGACTGGTGTCACACACACAGGTATCCCACTACCCCGTGCACCACCAGGTGTCGCCTCTATGAACATCTATATAAAAGGGGTCGTAGAAGAGTACTGACTAATGTCCTCCTCCCCCTTCCTCCTCTTCCACACTGCCACCCCTCTCACTCCCTGTCACACGCTCTGAGGTATCCCTCTGCACCAAGACACCAGGGCCTGTATGCACCAATCGGGGTTAGGGCCTTAACCGCGGCTAAGGTATCCCCGCACGGCTAAATGTGACAAATCGGTATGCACCAATCGGAGTTAGCGCTAACCGCCGACGGTAGCCTCGGCTAAGCTACCTTGACTTCAAGGTTAGTGTGCGTGTGTGGGTCTCAATCTATTCAATGCGATCATATTTGACACATTTACATATGCAATAAGTGAAATTTAATCAAATTAACCCTAAATGCGAAGCGATATTAACGCTGCCGCCGCATTGGCGGCGATATTAATAGTTATATTTTCGAATCGACGAACGTACAGTAAACAAACCACCACCGCCGCCAGTATGGAAAGCGACGTCGATGCGGCGGCGGCAGTGATTTGTTTACTTTAAGTTCGTCGATTCGAAAATATTAATATTAATATCGCCGCCAATGCGGCGGTAGCCTTAATAACGCTTCGAAATTAGGGTTAAATTGATAAAATTTCACTTATTGCGTATGTAATTCTGTTAAATATGATAGCATTTAATATATTTGAGCCTAATATATGGCTACAAATGCAGAGGGAATTCCCAAATCAATAAATAAACTCACGGTTAGCTATCCGCAGTGGCTAAAACATTGGTGCATACCGATTCACACATTTCTCAAACTCCCTGCTACCCTGAGGTAGCTAACCATGGCTAGTGCCTTAACTCCGGCTAAGCCTAACCCCGATTGGTGCATACGGGTCCAGACCTCCCTCACCTCTCTAAATAAAAGAAGAGTCGGAATCCAGTCCTGCCTAGTCTCGCGCACACACGCACACACACGCACACACACAAGCCTCTCGTCCACGACCCCCTCTCCCCATCGCCCACAGCCAGCTCTCCCTCCATCCCACACAATGGGCGAGAATGAGGACACTATTGGCTAATGCAAACCGGAACCGGAAGGTCTCATTTGAATATGCCATCTCCCGCTCGTACAGGGCGAGTGAATGGTGTGTATGTGTGTGAATGGTGTGTATGTGTGTGAATGGTGTGTGTGTGTGAATGGTGTGTGTGAATGGTGTGTATGAATGGTGTGCGTGAATGGTGTGTGTGGATGGTGTGTGTGAATGGTGTGTGTGAATGGTGTGTGTGAATGATGTGTGTGTGATTGGTGTGTGAATGGTGTGTGAATGGTGTGTGAATGGTGTGTGTGAATGGTGTGTGTGAATGATGTGTGTGATTGGTGTGTGAATGGTGTGTGAATGGTGTGTGTGAATGGTGTGTGTGAATGGTGCATGTGAATGGTGTTTGAATGGTGTGTGTGAATAATGTGTGTGTGATTGGTGTGTGAATGGTGTGTGAATGGTGTGTGTGAATGGTGAGTGTGAATGGTGTGTGTGAATGGTGTGTGAATGGTGTGTGTGAATGGTGTGTGTGAATGGTGTGTGTGAATGGTGCATGTTAATGGTGTGTGAATGGTGTGTGTGAATGATGTGTGAATGGTGTGTGTGAATGGTGTGTGTGAATGGTGTGTGTGAATGGTGTGTGAATGGTGTGTGTGTATGTGTGCACTTATGCGCGACACTGGCGACCAACGGTGTGTTGTGTGTAAGTGTTATTTTGTAGCGCGGCCCCTATCAGCTGCCCCCGCCCATAGCCAGGGGCCGTATGCAGGAGTCAGTGTTAGGGAGGAAAAACGGTGTTTGGCGGGAATTCCGGTTTAGCGGCGAAAAAATGGTATGCACGAGTCAGTATTAGGCCTAACACCAAAGGCTTAACCGGTGTTACCTTAACCCTAAAAAATATCAGGTTTAGCGAGTTTATTAGGCCCAAATCTATTCAATGCTGTCATATTTAACAGAATTAGATACGCAATAAGTGAAATTTATTCAAATTAACCCTAAATTCGAACCCTCCTTAAGGCTACAGCCGCATTGGCGGCGATATTACTAGTTATATTTTCGAATCGACGAACGTAAAGTAAACAAATCGCCGCCGCCGCCGCATCGACCTCCCTTGCCATACTGGCGGCAGCGGCGGTTTGTTTACTGTACGTTCGCCGATTCGAAAATAGAACTATTAATATCGCCGCCAATACGGCTGTAGCCTTAAGGAGGGTTCGGATTTAGGATTAAATTGATCAAATTTCACTTATTGCGTATGTAATTCTGTTAAATATGATCGCATTCAGTAGATTTGAGCCTAATATATGGCTACAAATGCAGAGGGATTTCCCAAATCTATAAATAAATTCACGTTTAGCTATAATGAAAGTGTTATGCACTCCTGCATACCACTTGACACAGTTCCCCGGCTCGGAGATAGCTAAACGGTAATAGGCTCTAACACCAAACCTCCCTAACACTGACTCCTGCATACGGGCCCTGATCAGTGTCTCCCGTCTCTCCCCCGTCCCTCCCCCTGTATGAGGGCGCGGGTCGGCCCGGGGCAGACAGCCAATTTCCCGGGGCCTGGCTACATCATTGTGCTGCCTCGGCTGGTATCGGCGGGGCCGGTGGCGATAGGTGAGTCCGCGCATCAGTCATAATTTGGCTGATGAGACGGGTGGTTGTGGATGGGTGTGGGTGTGGGTTGGGGTCGGGGTTGGGGTTAAACGGCGGGCCGGGCCGTCTGCGCTGCCTCAAGAATCCAGGGGGCGCCCCATGTCTTAATAACGCGGTCCGGGGGGTGGGGAGCTAACTCACCCACTCTCTGCAGACCCTTCATTCCACCCCTTCTACACACACACGCTCACACACTCCCTCTCCTACCATCCCTCCTCCACACTCACAAACACACACACTCCCTAACCTACCATCCTTCCTCCACACTCACCCACACACACACTCACACAAACTCCTTACCATCCTTCTTAAGGTGGCATTCCTTACACGCGTAATGCATAATGTGTTATGCGTTATGTGAATGCCATCATTCCTTACACGCGTTATGCGTTATGCAGTGAAGTATATAAAAAGTACACTCTTCATATTTCTCATGAAGACTGCTTCCTAACAGGTCCGCCGCATAAACCTACATGTTTGCACCGTCCCATTCTTCATATTTCTCATGAAGACTGCTTCCTAACAGCCTCCTCCAGCCTTATATCAATGGACAAATGCGACTGATGCTTTTCTATTCGCACCACCTTGTCCCGGCTGTCCGTAATTATCAGTCGCCTCCTCCAGCCTTATATCAATGGACAAATGCGACTGATCCTTTTCTATTCGCACCACCTTGTCCCGGCTGTCCGTAATTATCAGTCGCCTCCTCCAGCCTTATATCAATGGACAAATGTGACTGATGATTTTCTATTCGCACCACCTTGTCCCGGCTGTCCGTAATTATCAGTCGCCTCCTCCAGCCTTATATCAATGGACAAATGCAACTGATGATTTTCTATTCGCACCACCTTGACGCATTACGCATTACGCACCGATCGCTACATGGACCGATCGGGAAAATGGATTTGCATTCGCATTCGCATTACGCGTGTAAGGAATGTAGCTCATGGGTTTCAAGGCGTTTTGATTTTTTGTCGCATTCGCATTATGCATTACGCATTACGTGTGTAAGGAATGCGACCTTTACACACACTCACACAAACTCACTACCCTACCATCCCTCCTGTACACTCACAAACACACACACACTCCCTAATCTACCATCCTTCCTCCACACTCACCCACACACACACTCACACAAACTCCCTACCATCCCTCTTACACACACTCACACACTCCCTACCATCCCTCTTACACACACTCACATACACACTCCCTACCATCCCTCTTACACACACTCACACACACTCCCTACCATCCCTCTTACACACACTCACACACACTCCCTACCATCCCACTTACGCACACTCACACACACTCCCTACCATCCCTCTTACACACACTCACACACACTCCCTACCATCCCTCTTACACACACTCACACACACTCCCTACCATCCCTCCACACACACACACTCACACACACTCCCTACCATCCCTCTTACACACACTCACACACACTCACACACTACCATCCCTCTTACACACACTACCACCTACACACACTCACACACACTCCCTACCATCCCTCCACACACACACACTCACACACACTTCCTACCATCCCTCTTACACACACTCACACACACTCCCTACCATCCCTCTACACACACACACACACTCACACAAACTGACTATCCAACCATCCTTCCTGTACACACACACACTCCCTACCATCCCTCCACCACACACACACTCACACACACTGACTATCCAACCATCCTTCCTGTACATACACACACTCCCTACCTGATACATGACCTTGAAGGGCCGGTCACACATACGTTACTGAACGTAGTTGAACGTAGATAGAATAACGTGGGTGAAACGTGGGTGAAACGTTCTGTCACTACGTTCAAATACGTTAAGGTATGGCAGGTTTTGGTTGATGACCCACCTAATAGTACGGATAAATATGTAACAGTACAGATCCCGGTATGGGATGGGACGGATCCTAGTACGTCCAACTACATTCAACTATGTTACCGTCCACTAGGTTCAACTACGCTCAACTACGTTCAACTATGTTCAACTTCGTCCACTAATGACTATGTGACCATGGCAGAACGGCCAAGGTTTTGTCTGGGTCAAAGTATGCTAGGGTAAGCTAGAGTATGCTAGAGTACATTAAGAAGTATGCTAGAGTATGCTAGAGTATGCTAGAGTATGCTAGAGTACATTATCACCACAAAGGCTACGTCTACCTCAAACATAGGGCTCTTTTGAACATGTCCAAAGCTTAAATCGGAACTCACGGCCCACAGATGTTCTTATCACGTTATCATTACGGAGAAGTATGGATGCCGGTACATTGCACTACATTGCACTATGTTGCACTAGGTTACACTAGGTTGCACTATGTTAAACTCCGTTGAATTACGGTAGCCTCCAGTACGTTCAACTACGTTCACTAAAGTATGTGTGACCGGCTTTAGAGAGTCTAATCGATTCCGCACTAGATGCAATATTTCCTTCAGTTGCAAAAACACCCCTGACAACATTGGTTTGTTTGTTTCTTGGTGTCTAACGTCCTAGCAACATCTAAGGTCATATCAGGACGCGGACAACATTGGCGCCGTGACCAGGATCTGCACGCTGAACCTTCCCTGTGTATGTACTGCTCCACAATGCGGACATTTGGTGGGTGTTATAAGGAAAGGGGGGAGGGAGGTGGAATAGTGGGGTGGAGGTGGGGGCGGAAGGGAGGAGAGAGGGAGGTGAGGGAGTGCGGTGGAGGTGGATAGAGAAGGGGAAGGGAGGGGAGTGGAGGGGAGGGAGGCGAGGGGAGTGGAGGGGAGGGAGGGGAGGGGATGGGATGGGAGTGGAGGGTAGGGAGTGGAGGCGAGGGAGGGGAGGGGAGGGGAATGGAGGGGAGTGGGTGGGAGGGGATGGAATGGGAGGGGATGGAATGGGAGGGGATGGAATGGGGGGGATGGGAGGGGAGGGGAGGGGAGGTCGGTGGTTCGATTCCCCATGCCCACACCTCTGCCAATTTGGATTTCCACCGCTCTGTATAACTTACAGTGTCATCAAAGGCCAGTTGCTCTCATACCATGTCTATGTGGTGTGCAAGGTTAAAAATCCCTTGGGTTGGTAAAAGTGTAGGCTCCGGCTTTCTATCGACAAACTGTCTTATGGTGAAAACAAGTCTATTCAGACTTATCCATGATAGGCAGTATAAATCTTCAAGAAAAAAAAAAAAAAGGGGAGGGGAGCGGCGGGGAGGGGAGCGGCTGGGAGGGGAGCGGCGGGGAGGGGAGCGGCGGGGAGGGGAGCGGCGGGGAGGGGAGCGGCGGGGAGGGGAGCGGCGGGGAGGGGAGTCGAGGTGAAGGGAGGGGAGTCGAGGAGGGTGGTAATTTATGTGGAAGGGAGAGAGGGTTTGTTTGTTTTGTTTGTTTTGTTTGTTTGTTGTTTTACGCCCTAGGAACATTTAAGGTCATATCAGGGCGGGGAAGGGAGGGAGGTGAGGAATGAGGGAGGAAGCGGAGGTGGGGGGGAGGAGGGAGGGAGGGAGGGAGGGAGGTGGGAAGGGAAGGGAGGGGAGAGCGTGTTTTATTTCGAAATAAAATCTCCAGCCTGGGCCATTTTATTTCGAAATAGAATCGCGAGCGGAGACAATTTTGAGGGGGTGATTCTATTTGGTGACACCGGCGCACGGGCCCCCAGATACCGGCTGCGGGGCGCAGATAGCGCAAAGGCGAATTAACCGCTGATCACGGAACATATTCATCCCCGCAATAATCTGATGGCAGTGCAGGCACCTTAGGTCAGGGCTATAGATAGCATAGCCTATGATGGGTGGTCGGGCATTTCGGTGACTCGTACGTAGATAGAATAACGTGGGTGAAACGTGGGTGAAAAGCGGGTGAAACGTGGGTGAAACGTGGGTGAAACGTGGGTGAAACGTGGGTGAAACGTGGGTGAAACGTGGGTGAAACGTGGGTGAAACGTGGGTGAAACGTGGGTGAAACGTGGGTGAAACGTGGGTGAAACGTGGGTGAAACGTTCTTTCACTACGTTCAAATACGTTAAGGTATGGCAGGTTTTGGTTGATAATAGGGGAACAGACCATTCGATTATCAATGATGTTGGTTGGTTGTTGGAGTTTTACATCCTGGCAACATCTAAGGTCATACCAGGACAGGTACCAACTTGTGACAGTGCACACTCATGGCGATTTTATAGTGCAGCCCCCACTGGGAGATCAGACCACCATCACCATGACCTGATATCCCACTGAGATATGAGTGTGAGTGCATCTGTGAGTGTATTTTTGTGTTTTTTATTTTTGTTTTGTTTTGTTCGTTGTTGCTTTACATCCTAGCAACATCTAAGATCATATCATGACGGGTACTGACTTGTGACAGTGTGCACTCATGGCGACTTTACAGTGCTGCCCCACTAGGAGACCAGGCTGCCAGCACAATGGCCTGATCAGTCCCATTATCCTGAGACTGAGCCAATCAGTCCTTGCCCTATCCTAATAATGCTGAGCGCCTGGCTAGGAAGTGACAAGTATCAATTTTTAAGTCATTGGTTTGACTCGACCATGGTTCAAACCCACGAACCCAAGGGTTTGGATCACCTGATCTCCCAAAACAGGAGATGGATGCCCAACTCATTCGGTCATCCCGTCTGGTTGTGTATTTGTGAGTGCATATGTGTGAGTGCATCTATGTAGTTTATCTATCTGTATGAGTGCATTTGTGAGTGCATATGTGACTGCGTACACATGCATGCTCGTCTATCTGTGTGAGTGTGTCTGTGTGAGTGCACCTGAGTGCACCTGTGTGAGTGTGTCTGTGTGGGTGCACATGTGTGAGTGCACCTGTCTGAGTGCAGCTGTCAGTGTGCAGCTGTCTGAGTGTACCTGTATGAGTGTACCTAACTGAGTGCACCTGTCTGAGTGCACCTGTCTGATTGCACCTGTGCGAGTGCACCTGTGTGAGTGCATCTGTCTGAGTGCACCTGTCTGAGTGCACCTATCTGAGTGCACCTATCTGAGTGCAGCTGTCAGTATGCATCTGTCTGAGTGCACCTGTATGAGTGCACATGTCTGCGTGCACCTGTCTGAATGCACCTGTCAGTGTGCATTTGTCTGAGTGCACCTGTATGAGTGTACCTGTCAGTGTGCACAGGTCAGTGTGCATATGTGTGATTGGATCTATGTAAGTGGATTTATGTGAGTACATCTGTGTGAGTGACCTGAGTGACAGAAATAAACCATTCTCCGTTTCAGCAACGAATCTAAAATCAGAGCACACATGAAATAAGCACAACCATACCACTGCAATATTAATTAACTACGGTGTGGAAGAACAACTATTGAATAGTGTCAATTGGTTGGAAATTTACCACTGCGTGCAAAACAAAACAACCTGGTTACAAATAAAATGCATGGATAGAATCTGAAATATCTCACAGAGAAGCTCTTTCATTCTGTCAAATTAAGTGCCCTATTTATCAATAATAAAAGCTGCCGCCCTTTAGCCACTCACCAGGGAATGCTTTTGACCCCTGTCCTTGACCCCGAACGCGCCCGACCCATCAGAGGTTCACCTTAATCCCGTTAGGGGCGCTGCGATGTGGCGCGATCTGGCGGAAGAACCGGCAACCACCTGATCTCCCATTAATTCAGGCTTCACACGGTTAGTGAATCTTGTCAGTGAATCATGTCTAGGGAGGAAGTGGGTGTGTGTGTGGGGGGGGGGGGCGATAATAGAGGAACAGACCATTCGATTATCAATGATGTTGGTTGGTTGTTGGAGTTTTACATCCTGGCAACATCTAAGGTCATACCAGGACAGGTACCAACTTGTGACAGTGCACACTCATGGCGATTTTATAGTGCAGCCCCACTGGGAGATCAGGCCACCAGCACCATGACCTGATATCCCACTCAGTCACAGTATCTTCACACTAAGCCAACCAGTCCTTGCCCTATCCTAATAATGCGCAGTGCCTGGCTAGGAAGCGACAAATATCAATTACTAAGTCATTGGTTTGACTCGACCAGGGTACAAACCCATGGGCTGGAAGCCAATGATCTACCAAAATGGAAGACGGACGCTCAACTCATTCGGCCATCCCGTCTGGTCATCAATAATGTAAGCAGAGCCTGCGTGGTGTGTATGATGCATTTGGTTTTCATTAACAACACCCGACCATGATGCATCGCCAACCCGAGTAGACTAACAGGAACCGGAAATACTCACCACGCTCATCAGACCGTGATATACAGATCCAGTTACCCCTAGCGCCACTCGGCGGGTGAATTACTCACTACAGTCTCGGGTTAAAAGTTAAGGAATCACTCTCTACCTAGAAGTTGGATTGCTGTTAGGATTTTACGTCCTGGCAACATCTAATGTCATATCAGGACGGGTACCTACTCGTGACAGTGCACACTCATAAGTGACTTTATAGTGTTGCCCTACAGTGAGACCCAGTCCGCTGGCACCATGACCTGATATCCCACACAGTCACATGATCACGTTACTGACCTAACCAGTACTTGCCCTACCCTATTAATGCCGAGTTCCAGTGACAATTCTATAAGTCATTGGTTTAACTCGACCGGGAATTGAACTCCCTATTTCCCGCACGGGAGGCCTGCGCTGTACCGATCCGGCCACCGTGCCCGGTATCTAATTTAGATACTGGTGCATTCATGAAGGATTTGTTGCTGCATAAAAGGATATACTAGGTCAATTTAATCACGCCTGCTACTGGCAACACCGATGATATTTTGGTGTGCATAGTTCACTTGAAATAAAATTACTTGAAAATAAAATTCCTTCCAAACTTACGTGAAGTAGATTATACCGATTTAGTAGAGGCGTACTAAACATTCACCCACATGGGCGAACATTTAGTAAAATCGGCGTTGTAAGCTGTCCGCCAGACGTCGCTAACGCAGAAGGCACGAGAACGAGGCAGTTTATGCAAATCACCCGTGGGAGAACCTGATGGAATTGCGCACGGGCAGACACAGACGAAGGTGCAGGCACAGGCGCAGACACAAACGCAGGGGCAAATGCAAATACAGCACAAGCGCAGATGTGGGCACAGACGCTGGAACAGATGCAGACGCTGGCACAGGCACAGGTGCAGACGCAGGTGCAGGCACATACGCTGGCACAGACGAAGATGAAGACACATACACAGACACAGATGAAGACACAGACTCAGATGCTGGAACAGAGGCAGCCACGGGCACAGATGCAGGCACAGCAACATGCACAGGCACAGATGCTGGCACAGACGCGGATGCAAACATAGACGCAGGTGCGGACACAAACACAGATGCAGGTGCGGACACAAGCACAGACGCAAGCGCGGACACAGATGCAGGTGCAGGTGCAGATGCAGATACAAACACAGATGCAGGCGCAGGTGCAGGCGCAGGCGCAGACACAGTCACATGCACAGGTATCGGGCTGGTGCGTGCCAGTTGCACTCATGCATATTCAACGTGGGTTCATTATAGTTGCATAATCCGACAGTTTTTAGTTTCCCATCCCCGTTTTTAAAGCAAAATATATTAGGGTCATGAATATAATCTAATTTTACCTCTAATTTATATTGCTAGTTACAAATTCCGTCGTAGGTGGCAGCACTGCATTGTACAGTTCTGCCCCGCAGCAGACACATATTCACATATAATTATCAGACAATAAATAGAAGCAATACCTCTACCACCTATTTATACTCGCATTATTCATTATACTGCACATACATATTCCGGGAGTGAATAAGGTCCTACGCACATAAATACTAACTGCACACAAGACATAAGAGGGAGACCAGTCGCTGGTTGGTTGTTGGAGTTTTACATCCTTGCAACATCTAAGGTCATATCAGGACGGGTACTGGCTTGTGACAGTGCGCACTCATGGTAACTTTATAGTGCTGCCCCACTTGGAGAGGAATGAGGTGAGAGGGATGAGGTGTAAGGGATGAGGGACGAGGGCGAGGTGAGAGGGATGAGGTGTGATGGATGAGGGGCGAGGTGTGAGGGATGAGGTGTGAGGGATGATGTGCTAGGGGTGAGGTGTGAGGGATGAGGTGTGAGGAATGAGGTTGAGGGATGAAGTGTGAGGGATGAGGTGTAAGGAATGAGGTGTGATGGGTGATAGATGAGGTGTGAGGGATGAGGTGTGATGGGCTAGGGATGAGGTTGAGGTGTGAGGGTCGAGGGATGACGGGTGAGGGATGAGGTGTGAGGGATGGGGTGTGATGGACGAGGGATGAGGTTGAGTGTGAGGGTCGAGGGATGGGGGGTGAGGGATGGGGGGTGAGGGATGAGGGGTGAGGGATGAGGGGTGATATGTGAGGGATGAGGTGTGGTGTGAGGGCTGAGGTGTGAGGACTGAGGTGTGAGGGATGAGGTGTGAGGGATGAGGTGTGATGGGGAGGGATGAGGTTGAGGTATGAGGGTCGAGGGAGGGGGGTGAGGGGTGAGGGGTGAGGGGTGAGGGGTGAGGTGTGAGGGGCGAGGGGGGAGCGGCGGGCGAGGGGGAGGTGTCGGGTTTTCTACTGAGAATAAACTCGCCACGGACATAGTCGTAGAATATTCATTGTATTCCTATTCCTGACTTGTTCCAAGGAAAAACACCGTGTCCTTGAGCTCTGGTCACCAGAACAGTCGCAAACTGCATTAAAAGTAGATCAAGTTCACCAACAACTGAGGCAGACCCCACAGCCCACCTCTCTTTTTCTCTTTTTTGTTGTCGCACAATTTGTTATTGTTGCCGGTGTTCTGTCAACACGCACCCTGGTGGCAGAGCCCTGCAGGACTCAGCTATGAAAGCACAGCGCAACAGAAAAGCGTGTGTGTGGGGGGGGGGGGGGGGCCCAGTCTGTGATAAATCGATTTTTTTGGTCAGAATTAGAAGTGAGAGAACCCCCCTCCCACCCCACAAGCTCCCACTGCTCCTAAAAGAGTTTGCCTAAAAATAAACACCCACGAACCAACTTCATCTGATGCCACGAAGGGCGCAAATAGGCAGTGTATAAATTACTATGCGAATATAAATAGTTCTGCCACTGCGATGTAGTCTGCAGAATGACGCCCATATTTACCCGCTCCTTACTGGCGCCACCACCGGACAGTTAGTTACTACAACAGTGAAACCATTTGTTACCACCCACTCTTGAACGTGGCATGTGAAGATAAATGAATAAAAATGAATAAAAATAAATATAAATAAATATAAATAAGACACCACCCCTTTTCCCTCCAGAAACCTGCTTTCGCTTCCTGGCCAGGTGCTCGGCATTATTAG
This sequence comes from Branchipolynoe longqiensis, assembly GCA_030323885.1. NCBI lineage: Eukaryota > Metazoa > Annelida > Polychaeta > Phyllodocida > Polynoidae > Branchipolynoe > Branchipolynoe longqiensis. The sequence goes on from CM059192.1 coordinate 51,224,299, forward strand.
GATAGGACAAGGACTGGTTGGCTCAGTGTCAGGATCATGTGACTGAGTGGGATGTCGGGTCATGGTGCCAGCGGCCTGGTTTCCCAGTGGGACAGCACTATAAAGTCGCCATGAGTCCGCACTGTCACAAGTCGGTACCCGTCCTGATATGACCTTAGATGTTGCTAGGACGTAAAACAACAAACAAACAAACAAACAAATGCTATCGAATGCACACTTGGTTGGTTCTTGGAGTTTTACGTCCTGGCAACATCTAAGGTCATATCAGCTCATATATATAAACTCTTTATATGTGATACTGAAAGTCGGTGATTCCCTGATACCATGTTTCACATGCGTAGGTTTGATTGATTTGAATCACATGCATAGCTAATACCACGGTATTACATGGTTCGCAGAAGACTGGTATCGAACGGTTTTATACATTGACATAATGCAATATACAGCACATATATAAACCCTGCATATATCTTACTGAAAGTCGGTCGGCTGGTTTTGAGAGAATTACGTCCTAGCAACATCTAACGTCATATTAGAATGGGTACCAACTTGTGACAGTGCGCGCTCATGGCGACTTTATAGTGCTGCCAAACTAGGAGACCATGCCACGGGCACCAAGACCTGATATCCCACTCAATCACGTTACCCTGGTACTGAGCCAACCAGTCCTTGCCCTATCCTAGTAATGGCGAGCGCCTGGCTAGGGACTCCCAACAACCAACCAACACTTCCAGAAAGTCGGTGATTCTTTGATAACACGCCTCACGCGGACAGAGCGGGGACATGAAAGGCGAGAAGGGGCTGCCCCACCAGGTGGCGCCCAATTGCTTAATGTAGCTTTGGCACCAACTGGAGCACAGCAAACAGAACATGGCACGACGCAGCGTAGCACGGAGCACCTCCTGCGCCAGTGTCAAATCACGCAACACTTGGATTGGTTGGTGGAGTTTTACGTCCTGTCACCATCTAAGGTCATATCAGGATGGGTACCGACTTGTGACAGTGCACACTCATTTATACTTTATAGTGTTGCCCCACTGGGAGACCAGTTCGTCAGCACCATGACCTGATATCCCACTCAATCATAAAAGCCTGTGCTAACCAGTCATTGCCCTATCCTATTAATGCAAGCACCAGCTTAGAAAGCGACAAGTATCAATTTTAAAGCCATTGGTTTGACTCGACCGGGAACTGAACTCCCAACCTTCCGCACGCGAGACCCGCGCTCTACCGATTAAGCCACCGCGCCCGGTACTTCTAGGCAACATGTGTGATTATATCAGTATGGATACCGACTTATGACAGTGTGCGCTGATGGTCGCTTTATAGTGTTGTCCCACCGGGATACCGTGATGTCAGCACCATCTCCCCCATATCCCTGACACACATGCGCCAACCAGCCATATCCCATTATCCTAGCAATACCAAGTGCCAGTCAAGGTAAAGACAAGTTTTGTGAGTCTTTGGCCTAGAATCGAACTCACCATCTCTCGCAGGAGGTGGGGGGAGCGGGTTGACCTACTCACTCAGACATCCAGTCTGGTTTACCCTAGAACAAGGTAAAGTTCAAGTCAGACCCGAGTTTCTTCTGTTGGGGCGTTACATCGTAGAAACATCTCAGGTACCGACTTATGACGCTGTGCACTTATGGTGACTTCCTAAAGTTGTCCGACTCGGAAACCCGGCTGCCTGCACCATGATCTGATATCCCACTTATCCTGATCCTGAGAAAACCAGTTCTTGCCCTCTCCTATTAATGCCGACAACCAGGCTAGGTTGCGAAAAATATCAATTTGATAATTCATTGGTTTGACTCGGTTGGGGTTTGAACACACGTCTCACATGGGAAGTCAGTCCGCACTCTTGCCGATTCAGCCACCCAGTCAGTTAAAGCGACGAATGTTGGGCCAAATATTTATAAATAAATGCAAAATTTAAATCAAAGATATTGGTGATTGTCCTTTTAAAATAATCTGGGTCGGGCAGGCAGTTTTTATTTTTATTTTTATTTTTTCCCTCCACTCTCGACCCTGCTCCCTCCCCTTCCCTTGCTCAGTGGACACATTTGCCTTTTGGGCTATTTTCTTTTCCAACCAGTGGTCCACAACTGGTTCATCAAAGGCTGTGGTATGTGCTGTCCTGTCTGTGGGAAAGTGCATATAAAAGACCCTTTGCTGCTTATCGGAAAGAGTAACCTATGTGGTGGCAGCGGGTTTCCTCCATGAACTATGTCAGAATGACCATATGTTTGATGTCCAATAGCCAATGATACAAATATCAATGTGCTCTAGATGCGTCGTTAAATAAAACCAACTTTCTTTTTTCCCTCCCCTTCCCAGTTCCCTCCCTATCACCCCTCAAATCCCTCTCCATTCCTTTCCCCCACTGCTCTGTCCATTCCTCCCTCTTCACTCGCCTTTCTGTTTCTCACTCCATCCACCCCTCTTTCCTCTCTCGCTTCCATTTCTCACTCCACCGGTCCTCTCCATTTAACAGTTTAAAAATAAATCAACAACACAAATCAGAGGCGAGCGATTTTTCAGGCACGGGCGGGGACTATCAGCAATTTTCTTTTAGTATATTTGGCCTAAGCAGAAGACAGTCGCTAACTGATCTTCCTGTAAGGTAACTGACCTGCCACCTTTAAGAACTCCAGCTGTTCATAGAGTACACCTTTAACGGAACTCACCTGCAACAGAAGACAGGAACGAAAAACTGATTAATGTTGCAGGTCTTGGTGTTAAAAAAAAAGTTTGCTTACAATATTCATCAAATAAATGTGATATGATTAGTGTCTCATTTGGTATAAACAAGCATATTTTTAATTTTTGTATTAACTTATTTATTATTATTATTTATTATTGTCTATTGTTATTTATTATTGTTTATTATTATGTATTATTATTTATTAGTATTTATTATTATTATTTATTATTATTTATTATTATTATATATTATTATTAATTTGTATTATTTATTATTATTTATTAATTATTTACTATATCTTTATATTTTATTTATTATTTATCACCCACAGCCGGAGGGGAAAGGAGGATGCAGATGGGTGGGTGGGGGTGACTTACGATCACGAACCACGTCTCGATTTGTGTCTCGAATTTATTATTTCCTCTCTATAGCGGAAGAGGGGTGGAGTGGAGTGGGGTGGAGTGAGGTGGGGCAGGGGGCGGAGGTGGAGGTGCTGGGACTAGACACGTGGCACAGCGTCTACTGAGCATGTGTTCAAGCTTTCAATAATGCTGACCATATATATATATATATATAGAGAGAGAGAGAGAGAGAGAGACAGAGAGAGAGACAGAGAGAGAAAGAGAGGATAATATATAAATATATAAATAATAATAATAATTCCCTTCAGCTCCTTTATACTCGCATAATGCTCATACATCACATATATGGCATATACAGATCCATACATGTGTGGGGAAGAGAGAGATATAGGGAGAGGGAGAGGTATAAGGAGAGGGAGAGGGGGAGAGAGGGAGGGGGACAGGGACAGGGATAGGGAGGGAATGACACATTCCGTTTTGACTATATTCCGTTATATTCCTGCTCTATAATCCATTATGGGAATATAAACAACGACACTATCTATCTTCAGTTCCCTATGTAATAGTTTAGCGCTGTATCCTATCTAACTGACTCTGTGTAGTATGACATGGGCCACACTGGCGCCACCTGTGAGGGGCTCTAGGCACTGTATGCCAGTTGCCTCTGTCCGTTAATGCCTATAGGCCCGTCGGGACGGTCAAATTTTAACTTTAGGTGGGCATTTAATATATCTCCGCCAGAGAATATATATCTTCTTCTCAACCACATCAGTCTTATCGTTGTTCTGTTTATCTGGGGCCAACTGTTTGTTTATATATATATATATATATATATATATATATATGTCATGGGGTAATTAAAATGGGAAATACTGCGCCCAGAGCGGGACCCGAACCCACATCTCTTTGCATATCCGACAGAATTTATATCTTCTTCTCAACCACATCAGTCTTATCGTTGTTCCGTGTATCTGGGGCCAACTGTTTATATATATATATTTATATACGTATATATAGATTAGTTAGACGAATCTTACCTGGGTATAGATGATGGATAACTATTGTTTTACCGAGGTAGAAGCCTCGGTTAGACGTGGGCGAGGGAGAAGGAAGCACATCCGGGTCCAGCAATCTTTACCTACTAATTCAGGATAAAAATGATTCTAAAAAACAACCTAAGGTCAAGTGACCTCATGCTAAATTGAGTGATTGACTAGACGTGGCAGGGCGTGGTGGGTGGGCCCTCGCCCACGTCTAACCGAGGCTTCTACCTCGGTAAAACAATAGTTATCCATCATCTATACCCAGGTAAGATTCGTCTAACTAATCTATTTTACCTCGGTATGCCGCCTCTGGCTAGCCGTAGGCTAGGGAGACCTTTACGTAAAATAATTTTTATCCTGATATTCTTGTTTTGTTATTATTCTTTAGTGATTATGTCTTATGTATGCAACAATGGAAAAGCGATTTGTATGGCAAAAAAGAGGAAAAACCAATGTTTTTCTTACCTCTCTCTTTCAGTTGGTGAGTAGCCTGTGCGCTATCGGCTGAGGCTTCTCTAGTCGTTTGTGGTAATGTCTAGCAAACGAAGTAGCGGTTTTCCATCCCGCGTGAGCTAGGATCCGTTTAACGGAGATGCCTAGCAATCTTGCCTTGGACACCATTGCACCACGTGTAGAGTGCGATGAGTACCTGTCTGTATTTACTCCCGCCAGTTTTAACACATTCATTGTCCATCGGGCGAGGGTATCCCTGGAAATGGCCTTGTGTGGCTTAATAAAGCTGACCAATAGCTGTCTTGAGTTTCTTATTAATCTTGTCTTGGATATATAATTTCGTATCGCAGATACGACACATAACTTGCGATCCTGAGTGAAACTGGACACCCCTATCGTAGAAAGGGGGTCACCTAATCGGTTTGATTTTAATAAAGTTGATAAATCAAACGTGGCCTCTTTACTGTCAATTTCTAGACCATTCAGCGACAGGGCAACTATAGTTTGGCCTCTGTGTCCAGTGACCAGGAGAAGCAAAACTGCGACTTTGAAACCTAAAAGTTTAACGTCCAGAAACTTATTTTCTGGCCATTTCTTGAAGAGGTTGAACACTAGAGAAACATCCCAAAACCTATTATATTTGGGTTTAGGCGGATTCCTCTGATAAATTGATCGTATGATCCAACAAATAACATGGTGTTTACCCATTGTTTGTCCATTAACCCGCGGTAGGATTATCGACAGAGCACATCTGGCAGCGTTAATAGCGCCATATCCTAGGCCTTCGTCCTCTAGGTAACGTAGGAAGAGTCCTACCTGGGATACTGTGGGAGTCATTGGCTTGACTTTCTTAAGCAGGCAATAAATACCCCATTTCTTTAAATACGTAGTATACATTTTCACCGTTCCTTTTCTCCACGCATCATCAACCAAACGCTGTTGTGTAATTTTGTCTAAGCCAAACTGTTCTAAATATTTATTTAAAAAAGGAATGCCACTAACGGAGTTGTCGACACGTTTCCGTGGCGTTCTAGTGGTCCCTGATGTTTGAGGTTTCCTCGGAATCTTGGGAAGCGAAGGCTGCTTTTGGCTGTGGCTAGTAACGTCGGTAGCCACGGTTGCGTGTGCCACTCGGGGACGATGAGTATGGCGTGTGTCCCCTCCATTTGAATCTTTCTGGCGACTTTGCTAATGATAGTAAAGGGGGGGAAAATGTAAAAGAAATGATGTCGCCACTTTAGGGAGAAGGCATCAATGTGCCAAGCATTGGGTTCCGGGTGCCACGAAACATATTTTGGAATTTTAAAGTTATTACGCGAAGCGAACAAATCGATCTGAGGTGAACCCCATGTGTGACAAATGTGTTTGAAAATGGATGGATTAAGTGACCACTCTAAGTGATCATGGAACTGGCGACTCATCTTGTCAGCTAGACAATTTTGTGTGCCTGGAATGTGATTAACAGTTAACCAGACATCAAAGGTTTGAGCCCAGTTCCAAATGAGAAGTGCCATTGCATTACATTTAATCGATTTTGTACCTCCCATATTTCTGACATAAGCCATAGCTGTGGTGTTATCCGTGAGGATACGTACATTATTTTTGGGTATTTTTACTAGACTGGTTAATCCCAAGTAAATGGCCCTTAGTTCTAGAACGTTAATATGATCGGGGAGTTCCGATTCTAGCCATCTTCCTCCCGTTGCTACATCATTTTGATGTGCTCCCCACCCTTGGAGAGACGCGTCAGTGGTAACGGTAGTGTCAGGCTCTCCCATTCTAATGGGATTGGGGGAATGGTCAAAGTGGTTTAGCCACCAATCAATGTCGGCTAGGCCGTTCTCCGAAATAAACATGGTCTTTTCAAAGTTTCCCTTTGCGCGGGCCAGCGCCAAATTTTTATCAATTTCGAGGGATTTTATGTGTGCCGCTCCGTATAGAATAGCTGGACTATACGAAACCATGACCCCGATAAGGACCGCGACCTGTCTAATCTTTGGCCTAGAAGTGTCTAACAGCTGTATCGCTGTGCGGTAAAGCTTATCTTTCTTTTGGCGTGTAAGCGAAACGGTCATAGCCGTGGTGTTCAGAATGAACCCGAGAAACTTAAGCTCCTGAGCAGGAGAAAAAACCGATTTCTTGTTATGTATGAAGAAACCCAATTTGGTGAAAATGTTGCATAAATCTTTAACAGCGAGTTCACATTGCGTGAAAGATTGGCCCATAATAAAAGAATCATCTATGTATGGAAACATACAATGCCCCAATTTTGCCATGTGTGCAAAAATTGGTTTCAACAACTTAGTAAACAGACGCGGTGCGCAGGCCAAACCATTAGGTAAACATGTAAATTCAAAAAGTTGGCCATTCCAGAGAAAACGTAGGTATTTCCGATCTGTCTGGTGAATAGGAACGGTGTAGTACGCATCCCTTAAATCAACACTCGCTAGCCAACACCCTGGGGTAATTAAATCACGAGCTGTTTCTAAAGAAAACATTTTGAAATGTTTGTATTCAATGATTTCATTCAACTGAGTTAAATCTAAAATCATTCGGATTGAACCATCAGGTTTAGGAGTAGAGAAGATATTGGAAATATATTCCCCTTCAGTATGTTCAACTCTGTTGACAATGCCCTTAGACTCAAACAGTAGAACCTGGTTATAAAAACACGGGTCTCTGCCGCTGGGAGCACCCTATGTAGTTACAAAACTCTCCCCCTTCATTTCACCTGTGATGCAATTAGCCTAATCAATTTAACCATGTCTGGAAAGAGGAAGGAAAACTAGTCACAAGGATGAACAGTGAATAAGTTGTGCTTTATTGGCAGCAACTCCTGTCATCCCCCATTCATGCGACCTAGCACCTGTACTCCTCATATACTGCCCACACTATGTCTCATTGTCACTTAACCAGTATACTACAAACAGTGCCTACAACCCATGGGACAGGAGTCCTATGGCTGTGTGTACACTCAATTGGAATAGCTGAATTTGGATAGCATCAGACAGAGTGTCTGGGGTCCTGCTCTAGAGTAGGTGTGTCTCACTCCAGAGCCAGGCTGAGAGTGATTTTCCTTCAGTGTGTCCGAGGCAAAATCTTGAATAATTAATTAGTTGAGACTAGTGTGTGGTCAGGATAGGACAAGGGAGTCAGGTGACCGGACATTCCCCAGCCAGCCAATGAGACACTCCCCCACAGACTGGGTGGGTGACCACCCCATTAGGGGCTGTCACTCAAACCAGCTGAAGGTGGTGTACTCTATACATATGCAAATCAGGCAGGTGGGTCAGTCGGTGGTCTTGGGTGGACAGGATCTTGCAACAGTTACAGATATTGTATATAGTAAAATCAATCTTTTCCTCTTTTGTATTCTTTATGAACACATAGAGAACATTTCAATCATCATGTACTGTTTCTTGCAAGGGAGCTCTTTTCATTAACTCCAAACATCATATATAACAGATAGTTTACATCATTCAGCATCCTATACATTTCCATCAACTCCACTCATAATGTATAACATATAGTTTTCCTATCAGCATCCATGTACCATGGGAGGGAATTCTATATTTAGTTACTTTTAGTTTACATAACATAAGTCCCACTCCGACATCCAAGAATAATAATGCTCTCTGCCAATATATAATTCTTAACCGAAAAATCCGTATATTTTTACAACGTCCCTCTTCCATTTCTACTTGTGCAAAACCATCAAGAAAAATGGAAGCCCTTAAACATTACGTTGCTTTCGGTTTAAGCCAGAGCGAGTGCCATACAGTGGAGTAATTATGAGTGATCGATAGAGTTGTACCTTCTGTACCACTTATGAGTGTCAATAGATTTTTGCATTTTACTTAGGTAGATTCTCCACTGTATTGGCTACTCCTCCCTTAGTCACTGTTAAAGTTTTTCTTCCCGTTTTCTGTCTTTTTCCCAGTTCTCCACCACCTTGAGGACCATTCCTATCTACTTGTTTACACTAATTGTTTTTAGACAAGAACAGCCCCAAAATCTACAGTTAGAGTGGTGGTCCCAAAGTAGACGGTGGCTTTGACCCGGCTAGTTTGCTACCTATCTACACTAGTACTACTCCCCCCTTAATTAATATTGCTTTTATATTTAACCAGATGTCTTTTTATCCTCCCGTCATCGTCCAAGCTGTGTCAGCCAATTCTCTTGCGCGCCCATGCCCCCTTTAAAACTCATGATAAAAAAAAATAAAAGAATTAGTTTTAAAAATAGGGTAAGCAGGACAGAACAATGACATCAGCAGGGAACCGTGACGGGTCAGATCTTGTGTAAGACAATCCGGTCAAATACCTTCAGCAGTGATTGATCCCATCAACCAATGCCGATTACCACCCAAGATAATCAAATCAACTCTTTCTCCGACATGATTGCTTCCTTCAATCATCGACCACTTGGTCCATCAATCCTCCATCACTTGAATGGCCCGAATCAACCAGATGACTCGCATCAATCAACTGACCTGAATCCTCGCCTCCCTTAATGGTCCGTGACCTTCTTAATCTGTTGATCCCGTCGATCATTGATCCCAGCTCAATCAACTGACCCGGATCAATCAGATGACCCGAATCAATCAACCGCCTAGAATCCCTCAAATGAACTCAATCATTTTTCTTCCCTCCATGGTCCATTGACCCTCCTAACTTATTTGATCCCGTCGATCATCGACCCCAGCTCAATCAAATGACCCGGATCAATCAGATGACCCGAATCAATCAACCGCCTAGAATCCCTCAAATGAACCCAATCATTTTTCTTCCCTCACTGGTCCATCGACCCTACCACTTATTGACCCCGTCAATTCCGGACCCGAAGGTCAATCAACCGACCCGAGTCAATCAGCTGACTCGAATCAATCAACTGCCCCGAATCACTCAAACGCGGCACCCGCCGCCGATGCCCACACCCGTGGTGTGCACATCGTCGTGAGCCCACTCCTGTCCGCAGCCTGTCCAGCACCGCATACCACCGATTGGACGCACGGATGCGACTAACGGATCCGGGCCCCAATCATGGCAATACGTGTACCGCGATCAGCGCCTGCACTTATTGTATTTATCCAGAACCCCCTTGGATTCTTACACAAACAACATCTGACTGGTGCTCGGATTACGTCCCTGTCGCACACTAACCCACGAGTACATGTTACTGGAGGGATTCGGTGGACACGCATCGCGTCATCGCACCGTCCGCCCTACCCTAGGCCGTCTCTTTTTCCCTTATCTAACCATTACATCCTTGGTTTTAACACACAACCCAAAAACAGTCTGACTGGTGCTTGGACCCCGTCCCTGTTGCACACTAACCCACGAGTACATGTAATTGGAGGGAATCAGTGGGCACGCATCGCGTCACCGCACCGTCCGTCCTACCCTCGGCCGTCTTTTCTTCCTTATCTAACAACCACCTCCCTGGTTTCCACAATTCTGACTGGTGCTCGGACTACGTCCCTGCCGCACACTAACCTACGAGTGTACCTGGAGCGAGGCGGTGCGCACACAGCGCGTCACCGCAGCGTCCGTCCTACCCTAGGTCGTCTTTCTCTCTTATCTCTTATTGTCGTACACGCGGACTCGTCCCTGTCGGACAGCGTCGTCCGGTTCGATCATGGGAGCAGCCCGAGGCGCGAACTCGTCTACGGCTCAACCTGTGCCTGATGGGTCAGGTGGCCGCTAGGACCTTCCCATGGCTATACCACGCCAGCTTTATGCAAGCAGGAATCAGAGAGGCGCATAATGTTACATTAAATCCTCCCCCCCTTACTTCGCGACTGCGGGTTTATTGCAAGCAGGAAACCGAGGAAAGACCAATTGCTATAATTAGCTTCCCCCCCTATACTTGTATCTTACGAGCAGGGATCAGAGAGGCGTATAATATTTAATTAAATCCTCCCCCCCTTACTCGTTCATTGTGGGTTGGGCGGGGAGCCTAATTTCCCGTTATTCCCAATTACCCCGAGCAACTACCAGGAACCCGGTTAGCTATCCGTCGCCCGACCGAAAGGCTTGGGAAGGGTTAGGGAGTAGGTGGCTGGAAATCCTTTTATGGCAAGCTCCAGCGGTTCCGAGCACTCTCACTCCATTTACCATACAACTCGGTCACTTTCGACCCGTTAAATTATGTCGGAATGAGTAACTCCGTCTGTCTTGACATTTATACAACGTCCCTGCTCATCCCCCTCAATTTGGGTTCCGACGCACGAGACGTGCATACCCTCTGTACCCTTAATAGACAGCTCGGAAACGTATACATAACTACGCAACTTATACAATGTCCCCGCTCCTCCCCAACTTTATGGTTCAGACGCACCAGAGTGCATACACCTGCGTAATACATATTACCCTTTACCAAAAACAGCTCGGAAAAACCGCCCAGGTTATACAGCGTCCCTGCCCGTCCCCAAACTTTATGGTTCCGTGCACCGGCACTGTACACCCCTGTTGGTACCCTTTTACTGCCCTTGATATGGGAGCGTACCCAGCTCCAACACTGAGCCCTGCGCCCTATACCGCGCAACCGGATCCCTCTGGATCATCGACGGGGAAGGGGCGGTTAGTTCTTTGGACTCATAGACCACCCCCTCCCTGCACCTCGTCATTTTACCGTTACCTTTTCTTGAGCGTCTGCAACTTTTACAACGAGCTTGGCATCTGTAATGACAATACGCGGCACCACACAACACTACTATACCAGCTGCTGCCAACAAACAATACCACAGTATACTAAAATGTTCAACACGGACATAATCGTCCGGCACCTGCACCAGACCGTCCATCGACATCAGGGGGACCCGTAACTCGGGAAGCCGCTTGAGCTGCTCTCTCATTACTCGGTGGAGGACGGGAGGCCATGAGACATTCAAGGCTGGTAGATCCAGCCTTGGCGGCATCCGTCGTATGTTCACGGTCTCATGTTTCACTGTCAATGTTCGCAGAAGCCAACCTCTGCCCTCCACCAAGCACGCCTCCGGCACTTGCAGCAATGCCGGGCCGGTGATCCTCTGGTCGTTTTGCGGCATTCCCGTACAACGAACCGTCACGTCAACATACGGTCCGTGGGGCGCAACGCATATGTCACCCATGCCCTCTACCGGTGCCACTACGGTGGCCGACACAGTCTTTTGGATCTTCGTGATCCGCAGCTCGCAGTCCTCCGGTTTCGTCCCCGTCACAAGCGCCACTTCGCAGGTCTGGTAGGTCATCTCCATGGCGGGATAGCACACCATGGGCCGCTTGCCCATGCAAGCTTCTGGATAGAAGCTCGCTTTCCGCCCTGTGCTCACCGCGATCCTGGCCTTCCCCACCACGGTCCTCAAGTGTTCGTTGTCCAGCACCACTGGCAGGTATGCTAAGTGGTATGCCGAATACCTCTCCGGGCCAACCATTTGCAGTCCCATGCGGAAGGCGATCGACGCGTCCGGACCCCACACGGCCTCTATCCTTGTATTGCGATAGTACCAGTGCAGATCGAGACCGCGAAAGCATATCTCCCTCGCCGCCTCCTTCACCAGTGTCAGCTGCGCCGGCCTCAGTAATGTCTCTGTTAACATGCCGCGCTCCAGCTGGATCACCATGCGGTGGTACAGGGCCTGCTTCGTCACATAATCGCCCACTACGCTCTCCAGCTCCTCTACCGCCAGCCTCACTCGTTGCAGCAACACTAAATCATTGGAGTCTGCCGTCATGTTCTTCGCTTCGTCCCTCACCAAGGCTATCATTGATTCGACTACAGAAACATGCTTCGCTAATTGCAGCTGGATACTTCGTGTTCTATTCATCATGGAAATCATGTGCAAATGGTTATGCCTCAGGGCCTGCGTCTGTAGTCTGTGGGCAGCGATAGCCAGTTGTACCCTTTTCAGTTGTGCTTGGCTTACCGTACCGAACAGCCACGACGCTGCCTCCCCTACCGCATTAACCAGTCCCCGCTTAGGCCGTTTAGTTACCAACTGTAGGATATCTACAGGGTCATGTTTTACTCTGGCCTGCAGGACTCCGAGCTTCATGTTCCAATGATGAATATTCACCGACCATCGGTTCGCAGTCAGCTTCCCCATATAGCCCCGTACTTGTGAGACCCATTGATCCACCGGTGGCCGGCTAGGTGGCGTGATCAGCACCACCAGCTGCCACACAGCAGACACCGTTCTCACCTCTCCTTGGCTTCGTACTAGGACGCAATCATCTTTAAATAGGTCGGTGCTGCCGACCAGAGGTGGGCAGCACAAGATGACGCCCACGTGCCAGTACAGAGACCACATGGTCGGAACGACTGAGGTATATATTTGCAGTCCTTGGGGTGATATCCCTCGAGGAGATCGTGTCCCGCAGCACTATATTAACAGTGAAACCGGACAGATCCTGATATCAGTCCTGACCGCTATACCCAACGAACCTTGATGGTATATATCGAACACCCCCACACTGCCGCAATCAACTGGACAACTCCTGACTGCAAACTCGTTGCACCCCGGAGGTTCCCGAAGCCAAAAAAAAAATTTAAAAGATTTTTAGTCTTAAGAACACGCCTTGGTCTTCAGGACAATTGTCTCTCACTGCTTCTTTACCAATATTGTTCAAAATAATCGCACTCGGCACTGACGGTCGGCGGTGCCCTCCATCACCGCTCGCGGGTTCAAGTCCGACGTGAATCAACTTCAATATTGTTCCAAATATTCTCGGTTGCTGCTGATCGACAATGGGTAACGGTTCGATCCTGGCGTGTCAATTCGTGCCACACCGGGCGATGTCCGCTCACCGTCCGTCCCTGTGCTTCGATCCTTGCTACACCGGCGTCGCTCGGTCCACTTCCTTATCGCACACTCACCGTCTCTGACTTTTTATCTGTGCTACACCGGCGTCGCTCGGTCCACTTCCTTATCGCACACTCATGTCTTCTCGGTACTTTTATCGGGGCTACACCAGCGTCGCTCGGTCCACGATTTACTGCACACTCACCGTCTCGGTACTTTTATCTGTGCTACACCGGCGTCGCTCGGTCCACGATTTATCGCACCCACGTCGTCTTGATACCTCTATCGGGGCTACACCGGCGTCGCTCGGTCCACGATTTACTGCACACTCACTGTCTCGGTACTTTTATCTGTGCTACACCGGCGTCGCTCGGTCCACGATTTATCGCACACCCACCGTCTTGTTGCTTCTATCTGCGCTACACCGGGTGGTGTATATCAAGTCGTCACGCCTCACCGCCCCTGAGGTCAGCCACTG